>VZZY01019863.1:239117-286998 GCA_013400335.1 Eurystomus gularis | reverse complement strand
ACAGGTGGGCCAGGTTCTGCCTCTGGAACATGAAGCCAATAGGAAAAAAAAAATCCATTCTGCTAGGTTGTGACTCATCCACAGGTCAACTCCAACTCAGGGCCCACAACTCAGGCCCCAGCACTTCTAGGTCTGAATGGAAGAGGACTCTTCTCAGGAAGAAAGGAAGCAGTATGCCTTGATTTACAGCAAGGAGAAGGCTGGAAGACACCAGTGTGACACAAAGATAACCGCTCCACCCTCTTCCCTATTGCACACACTATTCTGATCTTGCTTGTGGTCTTAAGGACTAATTAACACTGCACTAGCTCTGCTTATCCCAGAAGCCTGATGTTAAGAGAAGATATCAAATGCACTGCTGTTCTTCACATGGAAAAGAGATGTTTTAGTGGCTTGAATTTTTATTGTGTGGGTATAACAAAAATATGCTTATTTTCTTTTTTATATACCAGGAAACATATGGAAGCTGGTTTATATTTGTCCCAACCTGCCAATACTTTAAATTTATAGAACCCAAATCCTTTGGGGAATGTCATAAATTTACATCTACTCTCAAGTGCTAATGCTTGCAAAGGGGTCTTTAGATTAGCAGATCCAAGTGCAAAAGCACATATGTACAACCGTGTCTTTAGAGGCCTCACACATATGGAAGCCAATGCAGGGTAACACTTCTCATGTCAGCGTTATTCAGGCTGGCATCAGATCAGAAGCTCCTTACTCCACACTATCACAGCTCCTCAGAGGACATCTCCTTTGAGATCTACCAGCATGAAGAGTACAAAGTTCTTCAGTTTATCAATGTACATCATGCAAGAAGAATTATGAAGAAATTCTTTACTGTGAGGGTGGTGAGAAAATGGAACAGGTTGCCCAGAGAGGTTGTGGATGTTCCATTCCTGGAAGTGTTCAAGGCCAGGTTGGATGGGGCCTTGCACAACCTGGTCTAGTGGGAGGTGTCCCTATAATGGCAGGGGGGTTGGAACTACATGATGTTTAAGGTCTCTTCCAACCCAAACCATTCTATGATTTTATAAGAACACTTTCCAGGCTGTATTACCTATGAAGGCCCAAATGTTTCAACTCATCTTTTATCTGATGCTAAAATTTAGCCCCAAGAAATATCAGCCACTGCCCAGTCTGTCCTAAAACAACAGAGCAGTTTATCTCATGCATGCATGCATACATACACACTGACATGCTACAGGACACGAGACTTAAGAAAGGTAGTGTCTGACCTGGGGAGCTGCAGGAACACCCAAGTCCCGTGAGAGCAGGCTCCCCTGGAGCAGGCAGCCTTTTCAGGATCCCCTTGTGTGTCTCAGCATGGGATCTGCAGGGCCTGGCAGGGCAGGACTTGAACCTGTCTGTACCTTTCTGCTTCAGTATCAGAAGGTGGCACTGTTGGATCCACCATTGCCTTTAGCCTCAGCTCCTCCAACAGCAGCTGCCAGCACAAATGCAGCCTTAATAGTGACAAATTACACATCCGCTGCTCAATTACTCATCATTCATGTTGGGAGCCCGTCCTCTGTCAGGTGGCTACAGTCAAAATCCTTAATACTGAATTAACCGTTTTGTTAAACAACAGAATAAAATCACTAACACAGTGCTCAGGAGATGAGGACCCAGAGACTTGTGCCGTTGCACAGGCCCTGGGCACAGCCACAGAACAGTTTGGGCTGGAAGGGACCTTAAGGATCATCTTGTTCCAACCCCCTGCCATGGCAGGGACACCTCCTGCTAGACCAGGCTGCTCAAAGCCCCATCCAACCTGGCCTTAGTGACAATCATCGACATCAGACTCTGTTTCTCTGGGCTGAGGTTTTTATAGAATAAAGAAGATGAATTACAGGACACCAACCCTGGACCGTGCCCAACAGGACCACTTCAGCCCTCAGTCCTGTCACAGCAAATGTGAGAGGCAATAACATTGCCTGTGGAGTTAGCCAGCAACTGATCCTGCAAATGCTGAGCACCAAGCAAAAGGCTGATGGGCTCTATGTTGTGAAGAAGTTCAGTCACGGTAAAAGCCTCTCAAAGGCCTAGAGCCTTAGACTCAGCTCAAAAAAGTCTTTACTACACTGCGAGGTGTAGACAGATGCGTATTATCCCATACCCCAGCTTAGCCAGACAGAGGCCAGCTTTAGCCCAGGAAGCCTGTGACCACACTGAAAGGTGCCTCACCGCAGGCAGTTAGCCCTGCACAGGAGGAAGATGCATTATTCTGGCCACAACTATCTAGCTACCCCAACTGCTCCAGGATGTGCCCAAAGCCAGCGTAGGTCCCTGTCTAGCCAGATGCCTTTGCATGGGGTGAAGGGTGCAATGTCTTAGGCCATCAGACTCAGGAACACCTTTTGAAAATCAAATGCATGTTCCCAAGTCAATTAAGCCTTTTAAGTGCAAATGGTGCCATGTCTCCATATCTTTGAAAACCCCAGCCGCAGTATGAGCCCAGAGACCTCACCATCTGGGACAATCAGTCTCAAAATCAACACTGGATGCAGGGTTTGCATTGTGGCACCAGCATTTTCCCTCCTGCCATAGACACCACATCCAGGTGGTGAGCTTCTGCTTCATGTCCCATCTAAAAGACCAAATCACTGAGGACCAGCTTGTAAGCGCTCGCTCACCCACTCGTATTTACCCCAGTGGAAATACCGGAGGAACTATCTGCTCCTCAGTGAGACTAAGAGACAAACAGTCTGGCTCAGAAGGGAAACATAACACCAGCTGATTCAAAGCTTTTTAGCATATGAATGTGTAAATTTGCTGTGACAGGTGGGACGTTTCAATGACTTTCAATAGAAAGCCAACTGCTACTCAGTTATCATTAGAAATTTCTCACTGAAATGCCAATGACTGGTGCCCCATGCTGGGTAACGGAGCTCCGAATTAGCTTTTAAAAAGAGAGAGTGAGAGCAACTAAAAACAATATCCCTGCTGGGTGATTTCCGGATCGGAGCACAACTAGCAAAATATTTGTTCATGCAAATGTTTCCTGCCATGAGCAGCTTAACGATTTCATGCGGGAAAATAAACAACAAACAATGAAAAGCACATGAGGCAAACAGAAATATTTGGAATCATACTAATTACAGAAATCTACACGTTATGGAAAGAGCCAGAGAGTCCGGCAGCCCAGCACTGACCTCAGTCTGTAACAGAGCCAGGGCAGGAAGAGTCTTAGGAGGAGATTTCCAAGGCAGCTTAGCTCTTCTACCTCCATGTCAGACACTCGGGGCTATTCAGTGTGCAGCAAGTCTTCCAGCAGCAGCTGCTGGATGCTGAGCCTCGGCAGCAGAGCTGGGATGATATCTTCCCATGCTGCCTTCCCACCTGGACTGCACCCACATCAGCCACTCTTCTGTCTCAGCAGGGATGAGACAACCAGGCCTGCAGGAAGGGAAGCTCTGACTGCCATCCACCACGCCGTCAGGACTCTCCTGGCTTTAGCAAGCTGGCTCTGCAAACCAGAGAGCAGCTACCAAAGCCCACACGTAGCTGTAACTTCAGCGTTTCTCTGGTGGTGCGAGGCAGCTTGCACAGAGCGGTCCTGCCCCAGTCTAACCTCTGCCTCCTTGCATGATTTGCAAGGTTGAGCAGCAAAGGATAATTTCACTTGATGGGTCTCCTGGAATATATCCATGAGACAGGGGACACGTTTTAGGGACTTGTGAAGGCTTTTGGTGGCTCCTGTCCAACAGCCAGCACACAGGACAAGAGCCTGTGTATTTTTACTCTCCTGGAATAATACAGAGAAAAGTTCCCGTCTGTCTCCTCCAGCTCCATTCTCCTTCCAAGATGAAAAACAACAGATCACCAGCCACAAGAAGCGACAGAACAGTCCAGTGGCACTATCAGTAGTAGTTCAGGCCAGGATTTAAATCCTCAGTGGGTCACATACATCCCTCTCCACTTCAGTCCTCCAACAATGCCTACTTCAATCAGTGTTTCAGTTGTGCTTCAATTATTAAAATAAACACAGAGGTGCTCAGAAACTACAACAAAATGACACAACTGCAGACATAGGTACTAAAGTCCGGGACACTTGCAACAATACAAGCTAGAAGAAGAGGGTTTTTTTCCTTCTTCACCAGGCAGACCCTGTATTCCAGGGACAGATGCGATTTTTCCTGAAGCTAGAAAAACACCGTTTGCTATGACCCAACACAGTCATGCTCACTGAACCAACTGTCATGCTCTAAATACACTAAGTGCTGCACTAAGTGAAACCAAAGCAATGAATACAAAAAGTTTAACAACTCTAAAGCTATAAGACACGGAGCCTTTCATGTTTTTCTCTCCGGGATATCTGGGACATTTGTTGCGAACACAAGTACACCGCACATGATTACAATTTATTGAATTAAACCCAGAATAGTTTCTGTTGTATAAAGTAGCACTTTCTTCCCTTATCTAATGCAGATGAAATCTTGAACTTCAAGGCCCATCTGCAATACCGTGTTGCGTTACAAATATATTGAGCAAATTAAACTACGTTCATCTGGATTTTTTTTTTTTTTCTAGTTTGGTTTCTGAGGTTATGAGCAGGGCTTCAGGCAGCTGCTGCAATCAGTCTGGAAGTTAAATGTTGGTTTCATGGTGGCTGATGACCTAACAGAAACAGCAAATGTTGAGCACTAGGGGAAAACAGCAGAATCCTGTTTAATCATCTTACATTTCCTCTTTTTTTTTTTTTTTTGGTCTAAGAAGGTTACTTTTCTAAAAAGGGATTAAAAACTCCAGCCGTTTTGCTGCAAAAGCCTTTGGTTTCAACCCACAGAAAGACACAGTGGGGGGATTAATTTTGCTTAACAATCAACTTGTAAAGTTTCCTTTAAACAAGATATGATGAATTTAGCTTTGAAGCTCAGATGTTAGCTCCAGTTTGAATCTAAAGAGAGTCTGGAGGAGCACATTTGCACCTAGGCTTTGCCTGTAGAAGAGGATTTACAGCAGTGGACCTTCAGCCACAAATCCCTGTGCGTACCACGGCCCGTAAGCGAAATCACGACTGAACACAAGCTCCTGACGTGCACCAAAGCTGCTCTTGAGGTTTGTACAACTCCTGATGCTGCATTTGCAGCCTGATGGCTCGGCACACAACAGCACATTAATTTGCAGGGGAACATGCAGCATAGACTGGACTGTGGAGGCAAAGGGCATTTGATGACCACTGGCACAGAGGATGCTGCTGCATGTCTGCCCCAGAGACATGCTCATCTGACACGTAGCAGGGCTTGGACATTGCCTGCGCTCACATCGACACACTGGAGATTATATTTTATATCTAGCAGTTTGGAGAGGCCTTGCAAGGTCTATTCTTCTTACTTGGTCCTGTTCACCCAAAGGCCTCCAAAATGCATCAGCTATCAAAAACATGACTTCAAAGCTGAAGAAAAAAAAAAAAGCAAACATCTAAAAGCCCAAATGGAGGCAGACAACTACACCCAGTGCTCCAGGAAGTGTTACTTTACAATACATGAAGTCTGTGGAGGTGATGACATTAACACTCACAGCAGAATTTCATTCCCGGTGCTGCTAAGAAGCAGCTGAGAAGCTCACAGCTCTGCTCCAAGGTGTCTCTTGAAGTCTCCTGTATTTCTTTGCACTTCCCTGACAACAGCCCTCTGTGGCTCTCTCATATTGTGAAATCAGAGTTATTAGATATGTTACCCCAGGCAGGGTGCAAAATAACCCCCAGCCCTCTTTCTTAGATCTTGGAAAACTATTTGACTCAGCTTTATTTCCTTACCACGAGTATAAAAAAAAAATAGGCACTGGAAGAGTTTACAAACCCTTTTCATGTGGAGAGGAGGAACGTGAGTTCCCTTTAATCTTTCATAGCTTGTGTGTGTTAACGGCATGCTTAAAGAGTGCCAGCTGATCTGAATTTTGCAAGGGATATGCAGAGACCACCAAAGTCAAAGAAGGCTTGTCCTTGCAATGAGAGAGCAACTGCAGGAGCCAGGGCAGAAATGACCACGGGGAATATAGATCTAGAAAGAGACATTGTGCTGAGATGATCGTACGAGCTGGATGATCTCTTCCATAGGTTGAAGTCGTGTGCAAACTGGGTTTACTCTAGAACAGGGAAAGGTAGACTTTCCTGTTCACCTCTATTCCACATCTCCACCTTGGCAGGAAGGAGAAGAAAGGCTTTCTCGCTTAAGCATAGGCATCTTTGCAGAGAGAGTAGTCTTCACTGCAATGACAGAGATCAAATTTCATGTACAATGGGCGGCTTACTGTGAAGGCCAAAGATGAATTGTTATGTAAGACAGAAGACAAATTAATGATGGGAAAAAACCACAAGTGAAAAAAAACCCAACAGATTATGTCCCAAGAGCGCTAGGACTGCTGCTATTACAGGGAGACTAGATCTAGAGTTTAGTCACTGGGTTTACCACCTCTCTGAGTCGATGTACCCATATTTTCTAAGTGCTTTCCAGAGTTTCAGATAAGTCTAAATATCCTACAAGCCTCCTTGCAAGGACAGGTTTGAAAGAACTACTTGCGTAATGAGCACTATTCAAAATATAGTGGGGCACATATATATTGTATCATAAAACAGACACCTTGGATGTTCTATGGGGCATGATGCAAAGATCCTTCTGCCTTCAACTTATGAATACAGAGCTCCACTATTTCAGCTGGGCCTCGCCACAGTCAAACTGACTGCATTCAGGAGGCTTTTATTGAGCTGTATCGATGTGGATTTCATCACGTGTAGCAGTTCTCCACATTTGGGTTGAAAAATTGGCAATACTTCCAAGAAAAGAGAAGCAAGCAACATCTAATGCAAAATCTGGCAAGTAGCACAAAATGGAGATGGTGACAAGTTTTCCAGCAGGTCATTCTTCCAGGAGGAAATTTGGTTTCCTTGAATCCAAAATATTTGCAGAACTGTGTCAGATTCAGTGACACCGTGTTTTGAAAAATGCTGAAATGGGGCTTAGGTTGAGATTGATTCAGGCTTCCTTTGAGTGAAACTTTGCTGGTTTGAGATGCATTTTTTTCAATCCATTTAATCTTGTGTTACACAATATAAAAGAGAAAAATCCATTTCAGACCAAAATTATATTAAATCAAAACATTTCTGTTGTCTTAAAATAATTCTTCCCCCCAAAAGCTCATGCCACAAGAATCCAAAACTGAGTTAAATCCTCATTTTGGAAAAAAAAAGTGATCTGAAATCACAGCAAACTCCTGCGAATGGAGCCCTCTGCTCCAGCACAGCTTCGTGGCTTTCAGTTAAATTCAAAACTGCAGCAAAACATGCAGTGGAGAACTGACCAGCAGGTCTGAAATATTTATAAAACGGTAGATTTATGGATATGATATCTATATGAGAATGCTAGAGGGTTAATTATAGAAGATAGTCTACAACTGCAGCTAACAGCGGTGTTAAAACCCTAGATCTCTGAAAGGATCTTGAGGCATTTCTGCCCCCATTCTGCTTCTCATGTTCTGTGGGTGGTGAGCACCAGCCATGCCTGCAAACAAATGGCTGTGTCCTTGCAATTACCCAGGGACTCCCAGATATCAAAGCCAGAAGTGATCGTATAGACTCAACACACATATAACAGTACCAGGCTTCATTCTTTTAACACTTGTGTCCCATTACCCGGGTTGCCAAGTCTCAGGAATTTTTGGCAAGTGGTAGGTTTTGGCCAGGGTGAGAGCTGCTCTCCCAATCACATGAGAACCTCCAACTTCTCAGAAATTTTAGCCAAGATAAGGGAAACTTCAGCCAACCTTCGTGACAAGCTGTTTATCCTAGTGTCTGCTTCCCAGGATGGAAGCAATTGCAAGGTTCCCAAAAGCAGGCAATGCGCTCTTCACTCCCATCAGTAACCCAATACCAACCTGACAAGGAAGGAGGGGGAATGGACATGGAGAAAGATCAGCAGATAAACAGGATCACATTTCAAGCACAGGGAGTAGCTCCTCTGGACCCAGCTCCCCTTTTCCTTCTCTCCATCCTGGCTGGTTTGAATGAATAAGAAGGGAACAGGCCTACAGCTGTATATCCCTCTGCTGACCTGAGGGGTGAGAAAAAGAGTTCTTCCTGCTCCTGTAGCCCAACATCATCCCAGAATGAGCAGAGCTGATGCAACAGGGACAGGATGGATGGTGATGAAGTCTATAGTGGAAATAGGAATACGCAGAACTGATGGGAATGGAGAAAGCAGAGAAAACAAGTGATTTTAAGGAGGAGTCAACAAACAGGCCTACTTGGAGCTAAAAAGTACCCACCTAACAGACCAAATAATTTTTCTTGATAAACCTAAGAGATACTCAAGAAAAGGACAAGAACATGGGGAAGAAGATTTTTGTTGTTGTTATCCAGAAAGCAGACTTACAAACTTTCTCTTTAAATTTGTGCAGTTGAGGGTGGGATAGGGAAGTGCAAAATCTCTCCCAGTTTCAATCTAGTCAGGTTAAAACTACCACATTCTGACACAGAGTTACCAAACAGCCTACATCAAAACCAGTTTGCACAGGAAGAATCAGAGACACCAGGTTATCAGCCACAGTCCCTTCCCGAAATGAGAGGGTCAGACAGACGAGATGCAGAAATATCACCTTAGTGTGCAGTTCCTGTTGAGCGGCTTTACCTGAAAAGTTGAACCTGATCAGAGCCCCAGGCTGGGAATGTGATCCAAAGAGATTTGCTTTAATGAACCTGTTCCTAATAGCAAGACAGCATGTCTTCCCTGGCTTCAGCTGCAGCTCCCATACTAAAAAAGAACCCGGGAGACTGTGGGTTAGACGGCTGAATACAAACTAGAAGACTTCTTCTAAGGTGTTTCAGGGCTGATGAAGTATTCTTCAGATAACTGAAAAACAACCTATGTTTTCCTAGTCTGAATTGCCAGTAGTAGAAGAGATGGATGAAAAATCATGAGGGCAAGCTGTACAAGAAGCTGAACGGCCTTTAGATTCTGGAGGGTGAGTGAGACTGTATGAAATAACAGCAGCAACTGAGAAGAAATGGCTATCATAGCTAATCACATCCGTTCTTCTTCCCGAATAATTTACAGCTGAATAGAAGGCTCTGTGGAAGTATTGGATAAGCAAGTATTTCATGCAGTGCCCACTTTTAACAACTGCCTGGGAGTGATTATTTATGTGCGAGTGCCAAAGAATTTGACATGATGGATTAGAAAGTAAAACCAAATTCTGCTCTCAAGGAAATCACCAGAAATGTGAAGGAATGTATTGGATTTCAATGGAGCAACTGTGCATTTACGTTATTTTTTCACAGGCACCGACCTTTGACATTTGATCCTTTTAGAACAGCTCAAGGTAAGAAAACAGAGTGAGAGAATCAACAAATGATAAATAATCAACAAACGAAGGAGTGGGAATGTCCATGTTCTGTTATCCAAGCTCTTTTATGTTTGTTGGAAGAATCTTCCCCCATCAAGCCCAGCTTCTACTTATTTGGAGATCCTGATGTTCATCCAAAGCCCAATTTAGCTATCAAGAAATAAGCTTCAAATTAGCCCTTTTAAAGTGGCTTTTGTTGTTGTGTTTTTTTTTTCCTCCCAGTAGCTTTCATGGCATTTTCACTTCCTTCAGCTTTTCAGATTTCAAACTTAAACAAGCGTGAAATCTTTGCTCTGTTGGAGCCAATGGCAAAACTCCCACTTATTTGGATCATCCCATAATTCCATGCTATATATTTTGCCCAAGCTTTACTGCAATCAAAGCTTCTTTGCTGCTCCAGTTAACAGTAGACTGCTTCCAGATTCTGACATTCCTAATATGAAGATAAAGAGCTACAAAATTGGAGTTACACTGGAAAGGAAGGTACTGCTTTGAGCAGAGGCAGTCTCTGATGGAGGATTAAGAGAAGGAAAAGTGGTAGGTGCAAGAGTGGAGCATTTAGAGGCCTACAACAAGAACTCAGGTGCACACTATCCATACCACAGTCTGATCAAAAGGATCCCAGCAGAAAGGGATTGCTTTCAGCTCACTCTGTTGATGCAGACACATATGCGTTGACATCCTAGGTTATGATAAAAGTTGAAAGAGCTGGAAAATGGCATCAAATACTTAAAAAAAAAAACAAAAAATCACAGAAAACACTCTCCATTTGATGACACTTGGCCATAAAGCAGTGAAATAAGCACCGCTTGAGGACATCTCACAAACAGTTTGGTTTCTCATACTTATTTGCCTTCATGTGGAGCTAAAAAACCTTCCAGCTGACAAGAGACGCAGGCGAGGCACCAGAAGGAGCCCATTAATTTGCTTAGTCCACAAAGGGCTTTGGGGTCACAGCTAAATACCACGGGTTTCTTCTCGGAAACACAGGAGAGCCTGCATGGGCCTTTCAGTTACCTGGGGAAAGTCTAGTCTTGCTCTTCTGCATACAGAACCACAATCCTGCCTGCTGTATAATTAAAATAATTCCCTTTTTTCTGAGCAATGGAAAAGGTTAAACTAAAGATTCCAGGAAAGTACCAAAGCATTTACACAGAGCGTAACGTCAACAGTGTTTTCTTATGAACAGGTAATAAAATAAGCTAGATAAAGACAAACCTCAAATTAATGTGACTCTGTATGTACTGTCTGTGCTTGCTGCATCATTAAGCTAAAAACTCAACAGTTAGCTAATAGTGTAATGAAAATAAAAATAAAATGGGCTGTGCAGTATCAGACCAGTTGCTCATTACAGATAAGTCTGCACCTCTTATGCTGGCTCCACAAAAATGCGCTCTGGTGGGTTAGGAAGAACTCTTTAATTCAGGAAGGTCTAGACTACCAAAAGGTATGGAGGGTAATAAATGGGATTTCTTCCTTCAGGTTCTTTGTATTTGCAGAATATTTTAGCAGGAATTGTAGCCCTAACTCCACCTGCCATTTTCTAGCACGGACTCAAACTCTATTCGCATACACACAGAACAGAGAAGCACGGATCCCATGGAAAACTTTCACTGCTCGCTCTTTCTAGATGACAACATCACCTGAATTATGGAGTTATGTCTAGATGTAGCTGCTTACATTCCACATAATCAAATAATTCTTAGCAAGAGATTGTAAATAACGGACCCAGTTCTGGCATCCAAACTCAGATAAAATAATCATGGACTCCAGAAGTCACCTCTTGATGCCAGTTAGAATAAGGCACAGTCCAACGGCACAAGGCTGGCAGGGTCCGGTCTGATATGGTTTCAATTACTTGTTTAAAGTCAAGCATATTCTCATGCCCAAAGTACAGTTTAATAAATTTATTCCTTTATATGCCCACTAAGGTTCATGGTAATCTACTTAAGCATTATTTTTTGGAAGGTTTAAGATTCCTGGAAGCTGAATTACATGTGGAAAGTTCCATTAACGTGTCTTCACATAAACTGGAAGTTTATTGTTTTATTATTATAGAAAAACCATAAAAAGATTTGTCTGAAGCTATTGGCTATTGTGCTACACATCTGGTGGAATGTTAGTTATTACAATAACTCCTTCAGCGCTCTCAAATGAAGCCGTAGGCTAAAAATGAAAATAAGTAACATGATAATACTGTAAAAAGATGTTATGGAATCATACGGAAATACTGAGCCAAATCCAGCTGTCAAGGGAAAAAATCCTGGCTGAGTTTTAAAAACAGCATCAAGTTAGGCAGGAAAAAAGGTCAAAAGCCTCATGACCAAGCCATATCCCTAGCCAAATCCGGGGTGCTGTTGTAGCATGCTGGCAAGACGAGCAGTGCTGGAGCCAACTGTGGAAGGATCCTTGGCTAGTTCGAGGTTGACACTGTTGTTTCTATTCCCAGAGCTAATTAAAGGCTTCCCAGAAATACGGGCTAAGTTTAATTTTGTGCTGGTCACAGATTAGGTCTGGGGACACTGGGAGCAAGAAGAAGAGCCAGTGAAGAGCCAGCAGGAATCGAAGGAGGGGAAGATGGGCAGGAGCAGCTGAGGAGTGGGAAGTGCCAGGAGGCCGTGAGTAAAGAGAGGCTGTGTGTAGGCAATGGCCTTTTGAGGACAGAAGCAGAGCTGAGGCTGCTCAGTAAAACATGCAAAATTCAGACCAAATTCTGGGGCAGGAGGTGGGTATAGAGGGCTTAAAAGAAAAAATCTGGCTGACACCGTGGTTTTCTTGGGGAAGGTGAAAGGGCTAACAAAGACTGGGAGAGACCAGTGAGATCAGAGGTAGATGGAGGGGCTGGGGATTTAGGTAAGGAAGGGTACTGAGGAGGAGAGGATGGTGCTAATGGTGCTAAAGGCTGGGAAGAAGATCAAAGAGTGGGATGTGTTTCAGGAAGGCTAGGGTGTGAGCACGGGGAGGACATGCCTATCCCGTTTGCTCTTTCTTTCCATCCTCCATTTCTCTCCCCGCAACATCCCTCCAACGTAGCAACAGCTCTTCCCATTGCCCAGGAACCACAGCCAGAGGAGTGACACAGATATAAGTCTGCAACAGCTGATCCTCATCTTCTCAAGCAAAGGCAAAGTATGCAGTCTGCCATCCCTCTGTCTGCTGCCTTAATCTCTTGTAACCTCTGTTGGAGGCAACATCCATTTTCTGGTGGAAAAGAAATGTAGACAGGACCATACCAGTTCCCTAAAAAAAAGGTGACATAACTGCAAGCAGTCTTCAAGTGCTTTTACTTCTGCAAGTGGACCAGACTGGTTCCAGCAACCACTGTCTATATTTATATTTATTGTTCTCCCAATCCAGAGCATATTTACCGTGAGAGCTAATGGAGCAATATTTCTTCTCCCATCAGCGCTGGCCGCTGCAGAGTCTGGGTCCTGTGGCCGGGCAGTGTCGCGCTGCTACACAGCTACCCTCGCCCTCAGCCGAAGCAACGTTGCTGCTACATCCAACCCCCAGTTTGCCTCCTCTGAGCAGCTAATCTTTGCACAATTCATTTGGGGTTGTGGCAGGGAATGAACCAAAAATAGTTCACAGAGACAAAATTCTCCATATGTATTAATCTTGCTGCTTTATCTAAATCTTAAAGCTCTTTTGTATCACTTACCTGTAGATTCATCTTCTCCAGATCTTTCATTTTCCAGTGGCACATTGCATCTGTATCTAATAATGTTACTGATAATTATTGTTATGAAAAAGAGTTGGTTTTTTTCTGGATCAAGCACAGCAAAATTGTTGGCTTATCAAAATGCCACATACTAATTTAATTAATAGTGATATTAGGTAGAGGAAATGAAATTGATAGTCTTGTTCTGGAAACTGTTGAATGAACAACTAATCAGTTAAAAAGCACGCTTCAGAAATGCTCGCTGTCTAGTCTAGACTTATCTCTCCAAAAAAATCAGGAAAAGTGGTTAGGGATAAATAAGCTAACCAGAAACATCTGCCTTTAATACTCCATTTTGACGTCAGTGAATCTTTATTGGCCTCCCAAAATAGCCTAAGGTTTTGTGAAACAAGCAGCAAACAAAACATCAAGTTGTCCATTTTTTAGAAGATTTTTCCACTGATGATAGAAGTAGAAATCATCACTATTTCATTTTCTAAAATGTGCTTTTACTGCACTCATAGCAAAACTCAGGCCAATGCATGACCTCAAGGGTTATCCTGTTTCACATAATCTGAAGGCTGCTTGCAACTTTCAGTAAATCTACCCACTGCCTTTACAGGATAAATAGAATTTTTGCTTTGGCTGTTGAGTTGCATCCAGCAAGGCACCAGCAGCCTCCAGCCCCTCCTCTGACAGGCAAATCTCTAGCTCACCTACAAGCCAGAATTCCTCCATAATACAGGTAGGGCCTTGTAAAGTGTTTGAGGTTTTCTTTGTAAGGAAAGAAGCAAAAGCAGCAATGCTGCCACTGTGACACTCATACAGAGCAAGCACCTCAGGCAGTGCTGCAGCCTCGGCAGCATTTTTGCTCAAACAACTCGGTCTTTGGAACAAACTGCACAGGGCAAAACCCAATCCAAAACCTTCCTACCACTCAAGTCCAGCAAAGCTTTGCACCAGTTGAAGATAACTCCCACATCATAGAGCTGGGACTCCAAGCTGGCTCCAGAATAGGCTGGCACTAACTGCCAGTATGCTTGAGACAGAAGAGCCACAGGCAGGCCAAAGACTCTGTGGTTGTGCAGATCCAGCCAGTCCAACTCCCTGTGCAAGCTGCATACCACTCCTGTGACTAATGGTCTGGAGCTGGGGCAGAAGAGGTGGGCTACACAGTTAGGGTTTCCTTCAGAATTTCCCTAACACCTCTGCAAAAGAACATGCTTGTACATCAGGCAGGATAAAATTCACACAGCAGCAAGGTTTGCCCCGTTTCGTGGAAACATAAAGCTTCTAACACCTAAGACAGACAGACAGAAGGAAGCCACTCTGGTTATGCTTTTCACTTCTGTATAAACATTTAGTTTTGAAAACCTCTTAATATCATTTCAAGCACATTTTTAATGGATTCAGAGAAATTCCCCCTCCCCTACACACAGGGCAGAAAGCAGATTACATTTTTGCAAGCCACAACACAAAGTTTAATGACATTCCAAGCCTGGTGCACATCTAGGAGTGATGATGTGGCAACAACTGGAAGTGATGCGAAGAAATGTAACTGCTCTCTAAACAAAAGCCTTTTGATCCATTCCCCTTGGACAGAAGCGTGATGTTGTTGTTCTTCTTGGGAATTATGAAATCACTTTCTAAAACTGAAGTCTTCTGTAAACATGGAAAGTCTATCTCCAAAATCTCGCAAAGGAAACCTCATTTGAAAATACATGCATTTTCACAACTCTTTCCCTCTGCAAATACTTATAACTGTGGTAGGTCAATCAAGCCTTTTATTAATGAGACTATGACAACCTGAGTCTCCTGTGATAAATATTTCTCATAATTCAATAAAATAAATGAAAACTATAAAGAAAGAAAAGATCATGGTATTTGAATGGACCTTTCCAGCAGCCAGCACAGTTTGCTTATAGCAGTCTTGGCTGTAGTTCAGTCTGCTGGAACAAAGAGGACTGCACTGTTGACAGTTACCTGTGTTGAGTCGACAATCCGTTTTGAACTCATACAGGTGACCAAACTGTGAATTAGCCCTCACATCAATATTCAGGTAGACACTTCTACATCACCCCACAGTTTCTCTCTTCTTCTACCCAAAACCTAACCCTTCTCTGTCAAATCTGGAGGCCAGGTTGGATGGGGCCTTGAACAACCTGGTCTAGTGTGAGGTGTCCCTGCCATGGCAGGGGGGTTGGAACTAGGTGATCTTTGAGGTCCCTTCCAAACCAAACCACTCTATGATTCTATAACCCTATGATAAATCTCTTTACTACCATAGTTATTTCTTTGCTTTCACAGTCAGTTATGCTGTTGAGCATCCAGGGACCAGAGCTATACCTTCACCATGGACTTCTAATTTGGATGCTCAGCTTGAGAGCTGACAGCCACCTGCATTTGCCATAGCTCCAACTCACACTGTGCCTCAGTTTCTCTTCCTTAACAACAGCTGGAAGCAAATATTTGACACTAGAGTTGTGGCTTTCATTTTCAAAGACAAAAGACGGGCTCTCTCAAGTTCTTTTCCCCCTTATATTAGCGTTTCTCAAATTTGAAATCACCCTTTCATAGGGTGTGTGCAGAGAATGGGCTCAGTGGGATCACAGCTCTCCTTTAAATCAAATTTTATGTCCCTTTTTACAGCTGCCATTCTAACACAGCTTGGATGTCAGACACAGGTACTTATTCTCTGGCCCAGAAGAGAAAGCCGCATTAGAGACCCAAGAGGTTTTCTAACAAGCCTTCAACATTTCAATTCTGTCTGTCTTGAAGCAAAGCCCCCTTCCCGACTCTCTCAACACATTAGTGATGCATTGGCCTCGGGAAGACAATAGTGGGTGTTAGAGGCTTTGTTTGCCCGGTGGTTTCCATATTCAGAACCAAACCACAATGTCAGAGGGAGGTGCAGGGAGTGGCGATAGGAAAGGGAAGATGTGCACTAAAACCGACCCTGAGAACCCCACACCAGCCCATGAGGACACAGAGTTACCAGCACATTCCCATGCGAGCTCTGCACAGCCTTCAGTCTGCGTGCTCTGACTTAGCTGAGAAATGGACAAAAGCCAAAAATATCAGTTTTTGCAAACAGCCTGGAATCTATGCCCAGCAAACCTTGTGTGTATGGGTGAAAGATAAAAGCTGTGACCAGCCCTGAACTGGCCATCCTCACCAAATGCAGTGAGCACAAACTACAAAAACAATTGCTGTGATCCTTAGAAGATCCTTTGTTCCAGACAGCTGGGTTCTGCACACTCCTCAGGCAGCCTGGAGCCTTGCTCTACCTCCTCCCCATCTCTCCCCTTTGCTTTTTGAGCAGTGCCAACCCTGGCCATCCATTTCTACTACGTCCTAGGGCAACGACTTACATGAGTGACCTTTCTTCCTTATAATCAAACTTATCTGTTATTTACTGCACCTTATCTGCACTTTCTCCATGAAAACCACATCATAAATATAGCCTAGATCTGCCAGCAAGCCTCCTGCTACTTTAATAACCCATCAGTACCTATTATATATAGCACAACACACAATGAAATCCAATAGCACATTAAAATAATTGGCAGCCATGCACACCCTTATCTTTCACCTTCTTATGCTGGAAATCTTCTCATTTCACACATCTTACGCTTCCTGAGGCCGATGCTTCCCTTCCCCTAACTGGAGTTTTATTGCTTTGTCCAGAAAGAAATAGAGATTCCCTTAACAAATCAGGTACGTGTTTGTTTAAGGCCTACAAAGCCTATGAATCTTCTTTATCTCACTTAGTCTTTATCTCCCTCAGTCTTTCCTAATGAAAAACATAATAATCATTGCCTTTCAGATGACCTAGTATGTGAAGTCAGGAACACATTACTTATTTTATGAACCTGAAGATTAAAGGGCCACCGTAGCTTAGGTTACATTCTCCAGTCGGGAGTGCATACTCTTCTCCAATTCATTAAGAGTTAATTCCATATTTCAACTCTCCCTATTGAGGAAAAATATTTATAATAATTCCATACACAAACAGTTGAGTCAGACAACATAAATCCTCTGCTTTGGAGTTTCTTCTTTCCTGTGGAATATTCCAAATCTTTTCTATCATCCAGACATTACCTGGGTTATAGTCTTCTCGGGTTTTTTAATTTAAATTCTTTCCAAGGAAATGACGATCCTTTTGAACTGACAGTCTAGTTAGGTTTTGATCACTGCTGAGTATCCTGTGCAAGAGTTCAAACAGCTTGGTTCTCACGGAAGTCAAGAAGGACCACCAATGTGCCAACGGCACCACGAAGAACTTAATTTATCCCTCAAAGTTTATTTAGATTTTTCAGATAAGCAGAGGCTCTAAGCCAGTGATAGATTGTGATTAAAGAAACTTTAAATGCATATGAAAAAGCAGAAGAACGAGTGCCCAAGAATGATTTCTGAGAATAAAGATGATTCCCTGAACTGCTGTGCAAAGGTCTGTGAAGATACGAGGATCAAAGGACAAATGGCTGAAGTGGTGAGAAGTGCAATTTGAGCTACACTACCCTAACATGCACATTTTATCCTTGAAGAAAGAGCATCTGCAATTATCAATGCTGTGGGACAGGTACAGAGGAATACACATTCAGCATGTAACTATTACTGATGGCAAATCACTTTATGGACACTGGGTTTAATTAGCTGATTCTGTAATTGGTCAAAATTTCAATAATGCAAACAAGCTTTTCCTGTTTAAAACAGTAAATCAGCAACTCTATTTATCAAGTTGTCTTTAAATCCTAAGTGCATATATATATTCCTACAAACAGACACTGTAATTAAAACCAACTTGGCATGCTGTTTTTTCCTCTGCAGGGCTTTAAATTCATTTCAAAACAAGCTGGATATGATTTTGGTTTCACTTTAAACACGTCTAAAAGACATGAAACCACTTACTTGGTGTAGCTGCTTGTAGCTATAGAAGAAAAGGACGCTTTTAGATGCACACACCTATTACCAGACACAAAGATGATGTGATATCAGCTTCTTTCACGTTCTTAAGACAGACATCATTACAGTCTGACAGAACCATCATCTGAGTAGCTGAGGAGAAAGTTAATAATTGGGGGGACAATTTGTTAGGGAAGAGGAGAAGAAAGGAAGGAGGGAAGAAATTTGTATGTTTAAATCTCAGCAGTTTGTTTGTTTTTTTCTTTTACAGGTTGCATTCCCTGCATGGATTAGCTGCATTTCCTTTATGCAAGTATTTCTGCAGTCTGTAACAGATTAGGAAATTTAGAAATTAAGTTCTTGGCATTCTAACTTCTAGTTAGGCTCTGCCTGCCTCTTCATCCTAAGAACTTCAGCACAGCCCCTGGCATTTCTCTGTCCTGACACTGACAAACTTGTATCTAGAGACCTCAATTACAGCCCTAATCTTGATGGATTTTCTGTCTTTTAGCCCTAGTCAGGGAAGTGCTGTGACTGTGCCAGGACTCTATCAGTTTTAGGGAAGTATACTGCAAGCCTTCCTGGTGGTTGGAAAAAGCTTAGAAACGTTTTTTTTAAAAAAAAAAGAAAAACAAAATTGAAAACTAAAAGGTGAACAGAAGCATAAGGTCTTTAGGACTTCATTGTATATTACTGCAGCAGTAGGAATATATTTCTCTATATTCATAGCTCTCTACACACTACAGTTACACTACTACCTAAAATCTTATCCCATCTTCTCTGTACCCGAGGATCCTGAAGAAGAAAGTGCTGCACAAACCCGGAACAAGCATTACATGAGTCAAAAAGAATATCAGTCTAGGAATTAACTCTTTTCTTCTACCCTTTGTTTATATTTTCTTTAGGTTAGGATTTTTTTAGATGATGCACAGCTTTTCTTAGATTAATGTTGGTACCTAAGGCCTCTTTTCACTCAGGATGTCTAGAAGCAATTCTAACAAAACTTATGCAGTACATATTACATTTATAGGAGAAAATAGTGAGGCAAATGTTTATACTTCAGAAGCACTGGGAATGATTAGTGAAATACGCTTATTCTGCATGAGTGGCCAAGCACATCATCCTAATGCAATGCTGCTGAGAAGTTGTAAACTGGTGTGGATTTTGTGTTAGCAGTAAAAGACAGCTTCATACCACTGTACGGAATAAGAGAAACTGAGGCTCTGGTCTTTTTTCTGCTGTGGTTAAATAATGTCCACTTTATACCATCATTTAGTCTCAGAGAAGAAATACCAAGAAGAACTCCAGACCAAATGGTCTTAGGCTAGGCAAGACACCCGTGGTTAGAATTTTGGTATGTGCTATTCCAGGAACGAATAAGCATTTTTTCAGTAATGTTAAATTCTTAATTATAACATCTAGGAATTTAAAACCATAAAGCTTAAAAGCTGGGCTTTGAAAACGTAGAGAAACTGAATCGTCTCAAACATCGTCTGGCACCACAGGTAACCCTTTTATTCTTTCTCCTTTTTATTTTTTTCTTGAACTAGGTAGTACCTTCCATCATTAAACTAAAGAATTTCTCACTGAATCATCTAAAGCATAACTTTGATGAGACACAGTTAACCTGCACTCTTGTCGGCCGCGGAGCAGAGGAATAAAAGCTTTCTGGTATGTAAGTTCAAAGAAATGGACCTTTTACCAGATTTAAACAGTTGTCTTGGGAATGCAGATTTATGAAAATCAATACCCTGTCTTTGTCTACTGGAACAATGTGCCTTTCTTCTCCACATTTGCCCCCTGTCTATTCTACCGAGTCAGAACTTCTTCAGAAAACTTTTTTTAATTAATAGAGGATACCCTTGCAGCCACAAGGTTATAAGATGTCTCTGACAAACCTCTCTTTGGATACAGTCAAAAAGGAAGATATTTAGTCTTCACATTCAATTTAAAGTCAAGGTCAGAGTTCAAAAGTGTAGTTTGCCCTTGTCATGTTCTGTTTGGAATTCAAATAGCCAGAAAAACAAAAGGCAAAATGACACATCCCCATCGCTGGTATTCTCCAGCCTGTTCCAAAACAGGCGCAAGGGTAAAAGGACATTTCTAGTGGTGTTTACTGAGATATACTATATATAAGCTCTGCATTCCAAAATACACAAGATAATTGGGCTAAAAGAGTGTAGGTATACACAGCTTACTGTGATTGCCTTCAAAACTACTCACACTGGGAACAAGCTTAAACAAGTTTACCTTTATAGAAACAAAATCATTTCAAATCAGAATTTAGGGAAGATAGATTTTTTAATGCCCTTATACTGACTGTTGCTATATACAAAATATTCTTGCCATTGCTATTTAAGTCTGTTTGATTATTCTCTGGGAGGAAATAACAACAACTTCACTAACTCCTGCCATTTTTCCTGAAATAAAACAGTGAAAATGAGAAAAGAAGCTGATTATATACATCACCAAAACACAAGAAGTTTTGGGGTGATAGATTTTTTTCCAAATATACGATCATACAAGTTTTGCTTAAAATAACAGCACTTTTGGGAAGCGCTCCAAAAACAGTTTCCTCCTCACAATGTACTGGCCACATCTCACCTTTGTATCTGAATAAAGTCTGAAAAAAAGATGGGTTACAGAATGCCTCAACACCAGCCACAGAAGCCCAAAAAGCAGCTGAGATAACACAAAACAGACAAAACTCACTCCTTTTTAAGTTTTCTTACCGTATGGAAGCAAGTGCAAGTACCCTATTTAGACAAGTGCAAGACTCCTTTGACCGTAAATATTTTTCTATAAAAATACAAGGACTACATAGAATCTGTAAAGGCTTATCATTCATTCATTTATTGTTCTTCACATAGCCATGTACCTTCAGATCTAGTTTTGATTATATTCTTACTCGGAGCTCCTGCAGGTAACATTTATTTTTTTTTAACTATGCCAACTTTTGCTAAGCATTTTCCTAAATCCCACAATTCAAGTTATAGAAGTTCCTTTTAACCTCTCCTGTCTCACAGTATGAAGTCTAATGCCTAAAACATGTTCCAGCCTGTGGTTTTGTTCATTGTCCCACCATCTGTACACATCGCACCCACAACCTCGCCACTCGACTGCCTTGCAAAGCACAGACCACGTATCTGCAGATCTCGTGCAGCCTCCAGCTCTGCCGCTTCTCTCTATATTGTGTGCTCCGGTATTATTGTTGGTTGATGACTGATTGGGTTTGTTTCAGTAAGACTATGCAACCGTAAGGGCTGTTCATGTACATAATGAGAAACACAGCATGGAGTGGTAACACGTCACTAAGCTGGTATCTTTGAAGCAGATAACTGACAAGGAAGACAAGGCCAGGTTACTTCATAGAACGGTTTTGGCTGGAAGAGACCTTTAAGACCATTGACTTCTACTGTTAACCCAGCACTGCCAGGTCACCACTAAACCATGTCCCTCAGCACCACATCAACATGGCTTTTAAACCCCTCCAGGGATGGGGACTCCACCACTGCCCTGGGCAGCCTGGGACAGCCCTTGACAAACCTTTCAGTGAAGATTTTTTTCCTAATATCCAACCTCCTCCTCCCCTGGTGCAACTTGAGACCATTTCCTCTTGTTCTGTTGCCTGTTACCTGGGAGAAGAGACCAACCCCCACCTTGCTTCCACCTCCTTTCAGGAAGTTGTTGAGAGCGAGAAGGTCTCCCCTGAGCCTCCTTTTCTCCAGTCTCAACAACCCCAGGTCCCTCAGCCACTCCTCACCAGACTTGTGCTCTAGACACTTGACCAGCTTCATTGCCCTTCTCTGAACACGCTCCAGCCCCTCATGTCCTTCTTGGAGTGAGGGGCCCAAAACCTAACCCAACATGCAAGGTGCAGCATCGCCAGTGCCAAGGACAGAATGAAAGAATTTGAAACATTTGTTTCTATTTCTTCTGTCTCAGTTTTGTCTATGCTAGAATCAGGAAATGAGCTTCATAGTATTTAGACCCAACCTGGTTATTCCCAGCAGTCACCTAGCAGGCAGGTGACAAAGTTGGGAATATATCCAAGTCCTGGGGCCCAGATTTATTTCTTTAGGGGCACTAGTTCCCACTCTAAGCAGAGTTCATGCCTCGGTGGCATGTTTTGAGCAGCAAGAGATTCTTTTCACTATGGATTGCTGCACAACACACAGGCTGTGGACGGACATGGCCATGCACCAAGTATCTGTAAATGCAAAAAGAACCTGAAAACTGGTCATATTTTTTCTCCATTTATCTTCATTAGACATTTAATTATAGCTGGCCTTCAGGGGGATCTTAGTTTACTTTCCCAGTAGAATGGCTCTGCTCCAGCAGAAGGTTTGACCACAGACAAGTACAGGCATGGTTACATTAGTGTTGACACCCAGCTAGACCATGTAATATGAAGACACAGAGAGTGGACCTTGATGCATATCAGCTCTCTGCCCACAGCTCTACAGCATGCCTGTACTGAAATTCTCACCATCCTGCCCTCAACTTCACTGCGACCCATAGAAATTATATTAAGCATCCGCAGTACTTTACCTATGAAATTATATATTTGGTAACTGTAAAGAGATATTTACAAAGTACAAAAATTAACTCAAAGACGTGCTAGTAATCTCATCAGATTTTTGTCAATATTCCTTCATACCTAATCACCTTCCTACCTTTCCTAGAACTTTAAAATGCAAATATTGTGCTCAATACACAGTACTTCCCAGAGCTACGTCATGGTGCAGTGCTTAGAAAATGAAAGAATGTAAAAAGCTTTGGCTTTACAAAACAAACTGTGACCTCTGCCTGACAACATACCCCAGTTCTTAACCTGAATTTAATATCAGACATTTACCATCTACATTTGCGAGTGCTGTAGCTCCTCCTCAAAACACCCAAACCATCCTAACACACACCGTGTGATATGCTGCTGGATTATGCCAAAAAAATTATACTGACAAAAACTCAGCCTCTCTCTAGCCAGTCTGTAAGACAACTAATGATTTATTGGACAAATACAAGATTTTTAACATAAAGAACCCTGAAAAGTGCTTCCCTATTGTAATCGGATTCTGGGCAGTGATTCTGCTCAGAGGCACGTTATACTGTTAGTGTCAGGAAGACAGATGAAAACCTGATGTTCATCACAACAGTCAGACAGGACTGGAGAAAAACATCGCTTTCCTGACATCAAAGAATCAATAAGCAGCGCTTATGTTTTAAGTTCAGAGTGACAAAAGTAGAAAGACAGCATTTTAATGTTTGTTTCCATTCTTATAGCCTATTTCTAATGCGGGGTTTGTTGGTTGTTGGGGTTTTTTTTGCGCCAGACAAAGCAAATTGGAGATATTTTCTCACAACATAAGCTAACGTCCTCAATCTGGTTTTCCTTTCTAGGGTCTGCGTCAACAAATTCCACAGCAACATCTGATGATAAGATCAGACAGTAGTAGCAGAGACATGTTTAAATCATATTTACAATATGTCCCCTCTGGGTCTACCAAAGAGCAGTCTTTCTTAGAACAATACATATTGGCAATTTTTTTTGCCCCATTTAGAGATAATTTTAGCTCATCAGTGTCATGCAAATACGCAGGGCTTTACTCAGATAACACTGCTATCGAGGCATCTGGAGCTCTGCCAGGAAAAGAGCAAACAAGTCTCCTAAGAGGAGTTCAGCCTGAGAAAGGCTCCAGGATTTACTCTACCGGGCATGAAATGGTGCATTTTTAAATGAGTGCTTAAAAGACAATGAGAACATGTTTTTAAAAGGAAAAAAGAAAAGTGACCAAAATCATTAGTTCCTGAATTCTAAATTTACTTTAGACCCATTGACATTTACATACACTCACATGTAAAACGAAGCATTTTGCAGCCCCCCTGCCTGGCAGCCCTGAAGGGACCCGCAGCCACCTCTTCCCCGTGCCCAGGCACCTTCCTCCCTCGCCTTGCCCTGGTTGGGGTGAGGAAGCCAAGAGGGTGGCCCAGATGGACTCTGCTTCTTCTAGGTGGTGTGGCCAGGGGGAAGGACAAATCTCTACCCTCTCCTTCAAAAGAGGTTTGGTTCAAAGCAGGAGGAATCTACATACGCTTGTTAACCCCTAACCAACAAAACGACACCAAACACCAAGATCTTTGCTGCAAGATGGAACAAAATTAGAGATGATAATGGTATGGTAAATCCACAACTGGATACGGGCCTAGGCAGTGAGGTCATCTGCCGCCACATTAGACAGGCTCAGTGTAATCACGTTATAAATGCTGCTGCTTTTGCTGCACGACCCAAGTTAGGAAAATCTTCTGCCTCAGAAATACACTATATCACTGCCAGCCGGTGGGTTGCGGGTTTCCCTAACTGTAAAGCAAGTGACACTTTGTACTGTTGGAAAAGTATATTGGACAAGAAGGTCCATAAAACAAAGAAAGAAATCACTGCAGCAACAAGTTGGAAAAGAAGGAGGAGGAAACCTTTGCTATGGAAGTAATGAGAGGAATTGGCAACCCGGTCTTGAAACATTTCGTACTGAAAATGCACACACACTCCATGTTGGAGAAAGTTCTTCAAAGACCCTGTTAAACTGTTCTTCAGCTTCCCTCTGAGATCGAATGATTGCCCAGCTCTGCCCGGGACCCATAAGACACAGTGATGTCTGCATATAACCACCACCACAAGTTCTTAAATATGCCACAGCTTGTGGGGATCTTGGCAGATGAAAGTGATGTAAATATGATATTATATTATCTAGCATTGTTATTATAATTTCATAGTCCTGTCTGTATACAGTGTCTTAAAACTTTGTAAGCTCTCTTCTTGGTTGGCTTTCATTGCCTTTAAGCATCTTGGTAACCTATAAACCTTTTTCTTTCGCTTCTTTTTCTATCTCTTCACTTGAAGACCTGGCATGCAATGAATCAAAGAAGAGATATTTATACCCATACTGTGAGAATGTTTACAATGTACAGAAAATTCTGTCTGTGGTTTGGTCTTTGCATATTTTCAGAATAAATGACAGTTTTCCAAACATACTATATTACTGTTGAGTCCACAGAGTCTGTATTTATGTAACTAAAATGCTTTTATTTAGACCTTTGCAACATGACAAAATTAAAAATATTTTAATGAATGAATCAAAGTAGTGCAGCAATCTGTAACACATTACTAGTTCAAAATAAAGATGTCTGTGAAAAGCCCCTCAGATACAAAGAATCTGTTTTACAGAAAGTAATTTTGTTATTTTTATGCCATTGTTTTAATAACAGAACTTTGATCTCAAAAATATTTTAGCATGAAACATGAATAGCCAAAGTTTCCATTTAGCTGCTGCTTCATGTTCCAAGAATATTGGGTTCCATCACACATAGTATTTAATAATTTACATATGGGCTCCAGGCAACCTCCTTGAGGTCCTGATGCAGACACCGTTTGAGTTTTCCAAAATTTTACTCAGGTATGTGGATTTTCAAACTTGAAAATACCAAGAGCATCGCTAAGGGTCTGACTTAATTTTCTCAATGCCGTGACCTGGTTCGGAGAACCTGAATGTTACAGGAAAGTGCCCCAACCAATCATGCAGGCATTAAGCACTCCATGGCTTCCCCACATTTTATTTGCAGAGCTCCTTAACAGAGCTAAGAAGTCGTTACATTACTCAAACCTCTTGTATTAAATTCAGTTCTCTACAAAGTTTTGGAAATAAAGGAAACAGCTACTAAAACTCCATTTCCTTAATTCCCTTCAAAGGAATTTCCCTTCCTGAAATACTTCCGAAATTATAGCTAAAATTTGCCTTATTCTAACGCATTTGCCTCCTTAAGCTTACTTACAAGTGTTGGTTTGTATGAATGAATGAGGCAACATCTCACATTCCCACCCACAAATGTCACTGGGGAAAAAAAAAGAACAAAACAAAACCAAAAGGGAGGATTCTGTAAATTTGTCTGGCGCTTCCAGATGTCAAGCAGCCCTGTCCGACCATGTGTGGATCAGCTCTACCATGCACCTGTAACGAGTGCAGTGCCCCTGGGACTGCCAGGCTGTGATGTATGCGTGGGGAAACGGCTACTGATGGATTTATGGAGCATGTGCAAATTGGCTTTGAAGCACACTGTATATCATAAGTCTAACGTTTACAGAAGCATCGGTTCTGGCGTATGTTCACTGCCGAAATGAACCAGAGATGTTTCTGGGATTCTGCGTCTGCTCCTGGGGTGCCAGCTACTCAGGTCAGGGAGAGAGCGGATCAGGTTTTGAGAAGAGATTCATCACAGAGAAGTTAAAGACATGCTGCTGGCGGCACTGAGGGTATTCTGATGCTTGGTGGCAATCAACTTTGCCTTAAAAGCAGTTGAATAAGCACAGCTACATAAGGAGAGAGACTGATGATGGGTAGAACAGCACCCTGGGATGATATTTATTCTTCATTAAGTGATGTTTCTGGTAAGTTGAAGCCTTCACCAGATCTCAAATCAAGGTATGTGTGCGCTCCTTGAGCTTGCACACCTTTCCAGGATCCTTGAGGTGAATGAATAAATCTTACAAATGGTTATATGCCTCTAATGACACGTCACAAAAGGAAGCTGAGCATAATAAATTCTAGTTAATCTTGATAGATGGGTTGGAAGTAAAGCATGCAAGAGATAGCTAGCAAAAGCACTAGTATCAGACATTTCCATTACCATTAAATGTGCCACCCTGCCCTTGAAAGCTGATTAACACCACCACCTGAGAAAAAACACGAGAAAATCTCCAGCATCAGATAAGACCTTGCAGTACTGCAGTCCATGGCAGCTGCAGAAGGTAGTAAGTCCTCTGAGCATGTTCTTTAATCTTCATTTATGGTATGAGCACCATTAGCATTTTGGAGGGCACCAAAATTAGGACGCTGCTTTCATCTCTCCCACTGATAGAACTGTATAGGTCAGAAAAGACCTTTAAGATCATCGTGTCCAACCATTAATCTAGCTCTCCCCAGTCCACTGCTAACCATGTCCCTCAGCACCACATCTGCACGTCTTTTAAGTCCCTCCAGGGATGGGGACTCTACCACTGCCCTGGTCAGCCTGGTCCAGGGCTTGACAACTCTTTTGGTGAAGAAAATGTTCCTAATGTCCAACCTAAATCTCCCCTGGCACAACCTGAGGTGATTTCCTCTTGTTCTATCGCTTGTTACTTGGAAGAACAGACCAGCACCAACCTCTCTACAACCTGTAGAGAGTAGGAAGGACATACACTCAGATTTAAGTTGTATTTGAAAACAATGATATATTTATGTCCCAGTTATAAGCACAGTTTGCCACTATGGATCCAGAGATCCATACGTGCAGCACACTCTGGCCACCCTGCCCACGTTCTGGACAGAACGTGCCCATCCAACTTTTGGATTCCGTGATTCTAACAAGGAGATTCTGCACTTGGAGCAATGCTGGTTTAGCACGGCCCAAAGTAAACAACGTGATTACAACCCAGTTACTGATACTGAAGAAGTCTGAATCATCTCCTGTTAGATGTTATGTCCAAGTAAGCTTAATCATACTGGCAACATAGCAGAGTTTATCTTGCTACTGAATAGAGTCCTCTGCAGAGCACAGGACATCATCATCTCTTAAATACATGGAATATTTGAACACAGCTACTTTTACATGTCAAATACGGTGTCCGAGGCACACACTGCAACGTGCTGTCCCCATGTGCCAAAGCATGGCCGTGGCACCACACTCCTCCTCCTCACTGCTTCTCCTGCATGCTGCTGACCCCTCGGGAGCTCCAGGCACAGCCGAGGCTCTGCCTGCAGCAGTCCGGCAGTACGGATGTGGGACAGAACCACCCTCTGCCGAGGACCCGGCGTGGGGATGCAGGTACAAATGCTGGCGAGCCCTGGCCTGGCCGGGCTGCAGCAACGCTTCCCGTTCAGGGAGGAAAACCATCTGGATTCCACAGGTCACAACTGGGGCAGGCATTCCAGGGCAGCCAGGCTCCCACTGACTTTCACTTTGTTTTCTTTAAAACAGACCGAGCTGCTGTCAGCTTTCCTACGACTTTCTCCCACTTTAATTTACGTCCTATGCAAACTCTGCAAACATTTTCCACTGGAATAAGCCAGGGATAGAGGTTTGTGTTTTTTTTTTTCTCCTGCAGCATTTGGGGAAAACAGATGAAGTTATGTAAAGAGGTTTGGATTATTTCTAGGCTGAACTTTTTATTTTCCCAAATTAAAACAAAAAAAGAAAGAAATCAGGTTTTATTTGGCCTAAAACTATTGTTACAAAGCAACAGAGAAAGATAAAACTAAAAGCTTTTTCAAATTACTGCTACATTTTTCAGATTTCAGTTAGGCTTATGGTATTAGACATAGCTGAAGGGAAATCAGCAGAACATATGTAATCACCAGCTCATTGGTATATTAGATACCACAATGCAAACTATCCTGACTATATAGTTCATCGCACATCTGTGTCCACAGACATTTGATTTTCTGATGTGAGGAAAGTTTTCTAATAATTTAGCAGCTACTTCTGCAGATCAAGTCTATTCAGTGTCTTACTATTTTTAAAGGGAACGTCCTTAAATATCCCTGTAATTCTAGCTTTTCTCTAGCATTAGTAGCTTGGGAAATGGGTGACAATTTTCTGTGACTTGAGTGGTCACAGCAGTACCACATACATATTTGTCTCCGATTAAAAAAGAAAAAAAGCCGCAAGAATGTTTTAATGCAGTAAAGTGTCACACAGCCGACATAAAACCCAATAAACTTCCATACATCATCTGATATTGCTTGTATGACCTATCTCAGGATTTACCTACTGCATGGGTTTTGGAAAGGAAAAATTTCTGAGCGTAATGACTTTGTCCACGTTTATAAAACCAGGTTCCACTTGACAGAAAATTGACTTTTACTCAGCCATTTAAGTGACTCCTTTTAAGATAAGCTGCATGGTAAGATGGATCCGTGCGCTACCATGGGCAGTCTTGATCCTGGAATTAGCACTTCCAGCAAGCAAGACGCTTTAAAAACATGACACTTGGGTGTATTCCCTCGGTGGGTGTGCTACGACTTCTATCTAAAGGTAAATTGTGAGACTGCACAAAAATAACACACTTAATTGTTTCTAAATATCCAGAACACAATCACACACAGACCTCATCGTGACTGAGTCTTGCAAGTGAGTTTGACTCTTGTGGCTGTTCCCCTCCTGACACAGCAGTGGGTAAAATTGTATTCTTGGATACCCTGAAGGGAAACCAGAACAGGACCATTCTTTGCTGTGCCACTGCTGTCTACTGCCATGATTTCAGGGAAGGAGCCAGACACTTCCACCAGCAGATGAGGAACAGAATCCCTCCAGGGAACCCCAAGATGAGCCACTGACGGGACACTGACTTTTCCAGTTCTGAGCTTCTTGACAGTTTCTGGGTTTTTTTTCTACTTACAAATGGAGTTAAATAACAAAACATCAGTGTTTTCAGAGAAAAAAAAAAAATAATGAAAATGTGTTCTGGTTTCAGATGTTGTTTTGGTTTTTACTTTTTAAAAAGTTCCGTATTTTCTAAACTGTCAAAAGAATTCCTCACAAAACAAGCATCTTGTCCTCAAATTTCATTTTAAAATATCTAAATGTTTTATTTGGAAAATTACATCACTGAAACATTCTTTTTTTGCACCCAAGTGAAAGTTTATCAACTTGATTTTGGTTGAAACACCATTTCAAATAGGGGAGAGGGGTGTCTTCTGGAAATAAATCATTTTTTCAAGTAAATCAGATCCACGTAACCATGAACCTTTGTTATCCCAGACACCTTCGGAGTAACTCTAAGAGTAAACAAGTTTCAAATTACTGGAAAAGGACTTTTTCATCCTTTAAAAGGATGAAAAAAAAGAAGTTATTCCAAGACAGATTTTTAAGCATTAGACAGGGAATTAAAAAAAAACAAAACAAACAACTAGAAAATCAAATTGATAGTTTGAGCTGTATCTAATCATCACGGTCACTAAACACCAGCTCATAAACTCGTTACTGGACTCAGCTGAAGGCACTGCTGCTTGAAAGATCAGGCTCACGTCCAACCACAATTTTCGGTCTTTCTCACGAGTAAATAAAGCAACTTCCACAATATATTCAAAGATAAATCCCCAGACCTTCTCTCCACCCAATTTAAATCTCTTTCAATTATGCTCTGTAGAATTTTACAACAAATCAGATTTAAACATTCTGAAAATGTGGTGAGTAGGACTGCAGGGATTCCTTTAAAATTCTGCAATGAATAAGATATATAATGCGAGGTTTCGTAAACCCCAAGTGAAGGTTTATGAGCTCAAATTGCAATGTTTCCAAGAATAGAAGGGAGGCAAGGTCTGTAGGATATAAGTAGACTAAATGATACAGTGGAAAAATACACAAGTTTGGAGTACATAATTCATTCTCCGTGTCATTGAAGAGCCTGTTAAGAATCCCACAAACTCTTTTGAAAAATGGCTTGAGTGCCAGAAAACTTTGTGTTCTCTCTAACTAAATCAGTTGGTCTAATAATAGATGGAAAATTATTTGCCTTAGAAGATTTTGCCACTCCAAACACATCAGTTATTTGAACAAAGATACAACGTTCAACCCAATTATAAATAAGTCCCTGACACACCGCAAAGAGTCCAGGAAGGAATACAGGAAGGAATACATCTGTATTTACACAAAGCTTGGATATGACCACTGGACAGGATAACCAGAATACATGCGGTTTGTAAGGGTTTCACAAACCCCAGGATATCTCCACAAGCGCACTCAGAAGTAGCAATACGACAACGCATTCATTTCCTTTGGCAAAAGAAGGACCTGAAGTGCATTACAAACACCTAGGCACAGCTGGTGCCAGCTGAAAATTATTTCTTGGAAAAGTTCTAATGAGAAGTTTCTACTGAACTACTCAAGAAGTGTCTATCATGGCTTGCTATCCAGTTCTATGAACAAAACGGTTTCTGAGTCAAAGAAAAAAAAAAACAACTGTTTATCACATAAAATCCTTATTTGAGTAATATTAAGGAGAAGATATGTTGTGCAAAGTCCTGCCCTGCTTAGGCCTTACACCAAAAACCCTAGGACTTCACATGAGTAGAATGGTTCCTTCAGTCTTTGGTGACAAGTATTACACAGGACCAACGCACACTTCTGCGCCTGTGTGAACTAACATAATTAGTGCCCTGTGAAATGTTCTAACTTACTTTTCTTCATCCTCCTAACTGCCTCCTGCTTTTCAATCCACCTAAGATACATCAGCTAAGGCCAGCTCCCAAACTAATGCTATTGTTTCCTGGCAACCATATTTTTTTTTCCCATTAAAAAAAATTAGTCATACAGGGTTTTTTTTTTCCTTAGGGCAAGTCTAGCCAGTTAATAATTAAGTAACTAAATTGCTTACCTAGTTAGAGGAACTCTGACCCATCACCAATCACCTGGTTTCCAACGTATTCATGGTTGACAAGCAGTGAGAAGATAGAGCCACCTGCTACCTGTGATGGCAAGTAGCCCGCACAGCTTATTTCCACAGCGATGGTAGAGGATGGGTGTGCTGCAGCACTCCTAGCCCCAGTCCTACCGCCTGCTGCTGACAAGACAGCAAGATCTGCAATGTTCTGCAGCCTGCTCTCCATCACCCAGAAGGTAATTCCAGATGGAAGTCTGCCTGGGAGCAGCAAGGACTCCTCTACCACTTTTAGAGAAGTCCTGGCACTGAGAAACATTTCAGGTGTTGTGGCAGCAGCACAGAAGATAGTAAAGCTGTACTGCTGCAGGCAAGGAAAGCAGAGCTACATGGGCATGTAGGTCCTTCGCGTGGATGGTTCAGATTTCGGCGGATTTTGTAGACGCCTGCTGAGGTTGGGATAGAAGCCTGTTCTGGGCAAGGAAGGGCTTGTTGTTTACACAAGGATGCCAAACAGCTCCCTAAGGAAGGATCTAAGTGTAAACTCATTGATGTGAAATGTGAAAACTAACAGTGAACTCAGAGTTGCCATCACCCTGTGGCAATACAGAACAGTTTGTCTTCTTGTTTAGGCAGCCCGGTGTCATCTGCAACCTGGATCTTTTTCTCAGCTGTATGTTCACGAAGACTAAATTAAAAATTCAGAACATGCAAACCGCAAACTAAACAGGAATAAATCAACCTTGAACGAGAAATGCGCAGTGACTGCTGCAGAACACACTGTGCTTCTTAAAGCCCGGGGACATTCAAGCATTGTTGGTAGCACAAGAAGGTGCTTCTTTCCTTGACTTGTGCGCAGCAGGAGACAAATGAACTTTGACGTCTCATTTCAGCTCATCACAGAACAAAGACAACAAAGGTGCTCCATATGCCGCCACGGATTATTCATGCGACGACTACTCAGGCTAGCGAGGACAAGGGCACCCCTCTCTGTGAACCCTAAGTCTGGTTTATATAAAATCTAATGTTTTCTTTCGTAAGGCTGCTGTTTCCAGAGACTAGTTTATTCTTGCTAGGATTAAATAGATAGCAAAAATAACATGCTGCAGTGTATGTTGCCAGCCAATTAAAGCAGATGATAGCCTGATACTGATCATAGAGGTTCTACAGAATATAAGATTTACTGCCTAGAAATTTGAATAAGTAATATTCCAGTCCAATCGTATCTCTCAAACATTTGTACAATGGTGTATTTATACAGCTAGTTTTATTCAGAGCAATAGTTTCCCTAGATGGATTTAAGGAACTCAAAAACTGAGCCTTGAAGCTGGTCTTATTACGATTCCTCCCTAATTAATCAGTACTGAAAAGAAATAAGCAAGTTGCCAAACAGGAAAAAAAAGACCGCAAAAACAGAGCATGAATTGGTACTAGGAATTTTCTAAGTCAGCAGTAACTCTTCTTCATAAAGATTGTGTATGGGTCTGCAGAGGGTACTTAGAGCCAGGGATTGCCCCCCGACCTCTCATTTTGTTCAAGTACTGCATTATAGTTACAACAGTTTGTCATTTTTCACCCTGTGTTTATTAACTCTGTTTTCTTCTGCCTTTCTTTTGCATGCTCTTGTTTTACAAGCACATACTTTTCATTGCATGAACCTTCCTTATAACTTCTATACACATACTCTTACTAATAAAGAAACATTTCTCTGTACTATTGTGATCCAGAATGACCACCCGAGTCCAGTTCTAGAGGTACAAGATGCACCTAAGGTATAAGAGATCAAATCAACTCCATGTTCACTCACGTGCCACTGTTGCTGAAAATAGTAATGGTGTTTTCCAGTGCCAGTTCCTGAAACTGGGTGTTCCCGAGTGTAGGGTGCACAAGATACCAAGAAAAGTGCTGCTCACACGACCATTTCTGCCTTTCATGGGCTTTGTCCACTAGGGCTTCATTTTCTCAATAAGTTTAGGGGTAACGTTGATAAACGGCTAAAATACAAGATGAGATAGAAGCAATTTGGGGCTTAACTGAGCTGTTACACGCAGCTGCCATACGATTCTAGGAAAGTCATTTCAATCACCTTGCGCAAAAAATCGGCTTTCTAGTTAAAAGCCAAGCATTGAGGTTGAAGTCTGTGAGGGCTGGCACCCAAGATCTGATACTCATTTTAAAAATAGGTAATAATCATGGTTGTCCATATTTTTCATTATTTTTCATTTAAATTGTATATATTTTCTATAGTTACATTATTTCTTAGAAGAAAGTATGACATTTTAATATGAAATATGAAACTGATAGTTACATCTTAACATTTCAGCCTTCCTTCTGTTATTGTTTTGAATAGGCCTGTCAGTTGCAGAAGGACTTGTAGCTGAAAAGGAATGCCTGTGATGACTTGCCTTTTGATGTGTTCTGGGACATTGATGTCTTCTCCAATCCAGTATTTTTTCATCCTAAAAATGACTTAAAAAAAAAAAAATCTTGCAGTTCAAGGTCATAGAAAAAAGGCTGAGTTATTTGCCTTGGTGTTTAGCCAAGCACAAGTGCAACACCACATATGCTGCACAGGGTGAAGGTGACTCTTCAAAGCAGGCATCTATGCTGTTGAACGAATCAAGCACCTGCTTGTTTGCCTTTTGCAAGGGAAAGGTTTTCACGAACTGTGAGACTCTGTCAGTGAAGAGTTGCTTTCAGGACAGATGAAGTGGACATATTGGTGGCTGGAAGCAAAGTTAAATAACAAATAGCAAACGGAGCACTCTACCTGAACCAGTGACACAACAAACCCAGAGGCAACAATAAAGTCTGCCAAGGAGCTTGATTTTATCAGTGGGTTCCCAGGTAAAAAGAAACGCTGTAAATGGTCATGGAAGCACTTCTACAATACAGGTCTTAGAGTATGACAAGGTTCTTACTAAAAGAGAATATGGATTTACAAAATGTCCCATGTTCTGGATGTTTTGAGTGATAAAGAGGTAGTGAAGGTTTCTCCTCAGAAACAGCTAGCAGACATTTGGATAAGTAAAAACATCAGAAACTTGCCTGTGTGACTCAGCCCTAATGTACGCTGTAGTTCACGTAATACTCCTCAGAACCCCCTAAACATAACAACTTGTTACAGCCAAAAACAACAACAGAGGAAGCACAGCGAAAGAAGGTCAAGAGCAGCAGCAGCTTTCCACTAACATCAGTGAGAATAGCAGGAGTTTGCATTTGCTGAATCTCGGTCAATAAAACTTCCTTTATGCTTCCATCATTTTAAAAACTCATATATCCTAAAATGTGACTTCTATAGAGCAAGAACACACTTCTGTATTTATATGCATTTCCATAAAAAACCTGCACTGAGCATCAATGCAGATTTCCCTTTCCCCCCTCACCTCAGAATGGCTGAAAATGAGCTAGAAAATTGCTCACTAATTACCTGAAGGGAAACCTGCTAATTTTGGTGATAGATAATTGCTTGGGCACTGTTGTCTGATGCTGAGCACTGACGTATCCTGGCCTTTGGAAACCGCGAATGAATTTCCACTGGGTATGCACAGAGCAACTGCCACTGCACAGTGTGATGTCGTACTCACATGTATCTGCCTAAAAATCCAACATAGAGCTCAACAATGTAAGTCTAATGGATAATTTACTGGTGGCAGAAAGTGTTCCTAATAAGCAATGTGTTGAACACGTGAAATATTGTGCTGACTTTAACTCTCATAGTTCAAACATTTTATGAGAAGCGGCCATTCAGCAGATACCTGAATGCTCTGTCCACAGATGACTTTATCTAGTTTCACATCTGTGTAGTTCAAATCCAAGTGGCATTGAGTGGAGCATTCTAGAAGGAAGAACTCATTATATCTGACAAGAGACAGGTCCTTTCGGTGTTGCATTAAGACCATATGGAGATCTACCTGGAACATTATGACATCCCCTAGCTCCATAAAATGGCACAAGTTGATTTCTACCTATTATATTCACATAGAAATGGATTTGAAGTACCTGAAATACTTTCCAGAAATGTTTTGTCCTCAAAAGACAACAAGTTCTGCAAATTGCACCATGGGTTTTGCCTGCCCTGCTAAAGCAACTATGCATCACTGAGATTTTATCGGTTTAATTAGAGGCTTGGTTCCACATAAAGATTCTTGTGCTTCCCAAAGTCACAGGTTTCAAATAAACAGGTGATGAGCTTCACAACTGCAATGCTACAATTCAGGATTGGACCCATCATGAAACAACCAGTGTTAAACAAATGGCACAAAACTTGTGCTTACTAGGTCTCATCAGACTTCCATCAGCTCATGTTGCTCAGAAACCACTCACAGGGAAGAAAAGAGAAAAGAACTGTTGGTGAAGTGAATGCAAACTGTTTCATGAGACAGGCATGATTTGCGTGACTGTACATCCCATATAACTTAAATTCCTCATGCTGCAGGCAGCTGGCATCGATATCGCTTTAGCACCCAGGTATATTGAACAACACTTCAAGTAATCTGCTTAAATGGCACATAGAATATTAAGAGCCTGATCCAAAGCCAATCGGCGCCAGTAGAAAACCAAAGTGTCATATTCTGTGTATTTTGAGTAGTCTGAATTGTAATTCTTAAAGTACCTTATTTCCTTCAGAGAAGCCACAGACAACTCCAGAAGAGCAGAAGAAACCAAATCCTTAAGAAGCACTCTGGGGCAGCAATTTTTGGCAAAGAGGAACACTGAGCACTTCTTTTCTTCTGAAAAATCAGAGCAGTCACTTTATTCATATGTGGAAACACAACCTCCCCACTACGTTTAATGTCACAAAAATGCTAACTGCTCATGGGGGAAATATTAGATCAATGCTAAGAAACAGCTGGAAAAGACCAGGGGAAGCGTTGCACAAGATCTGCAAGGACTTTGTGGAATATTTAGCTGGCACTTTTCTGGACTGTTTGTGTTTCTGATATTTCTGAAGGCATGCTGGGAAAATGTTATGGGAAAATAACAGTCAAGAAGTAGAGCCATATGAAAAAAATCAACAACGAATTTATCACCCAGATAAATCAATGCTAAAGCAGAAACGCTCTGTGTGTAACAGTATTTCTTGCTAGGAAAATGCAAGGCTAAGTCGTGTGTTATTTCTATAACCAGTTCCCTTCATTACTACTCCCACCAAGCTGTTAGCTTCCAGCAGCAGATGTGTGGACACATTGATGCCTCTCATTTCAAGAAATCTGCCAATCTCCCACCTTCCTCCCTCTTGGCCCATCACTAACTTCATTCAGCTTTGGTGAATTTTTAGGATGCATCCAGTGTTTATAACTAAAGCAGCTTGCGTTCTGTTGTGCAGAATCGAGTGGTATCTAAGCAGTTTATATTCACTGGAGTTGTAGTTCTCTCCTCAGATCTGATCCCTTGAGACATACTTCTTCTTCACAGTTATTTTAAAGAGGATTATACCCCTTGTCTTGCCCCATGTGGGACAGTCTTTGCAACCAAAGAAGAGAAGCAGCTTCCCCAACACAGCACTTGCCTCCATCCTTCTCCCATTTTATTATTTTAAAGTTTTTTCCATAGTCTCACAACTGTTAAAGGTACGTAGACCATATCTTTCAGCCCCTACTCTACTTTCTTCCAGGTCACTTTGATATTGCCCTTTTGTGCAGAGACCTCAGTGTTTGAGAACAGACATAGTCTTTGTCCTCATGACAGACTTGACTCCAGAGACCACAAACTTCTGCAAAATGCCACCAACAGTGCGCAGACACAGTTTGAGCATTACCATTTACCAGCCAAGGCCCCAGAAGGGTGTATATTCCAGTAAGAAGCCAACCCCTTGAGCAATATAAAAGGCCTGCCAAGGACAGCCAAGTAAAACCAGATGCCGTGGGTTGGAAAGATACAGAATGGTGCTCACACTGGTAGGCAGTGTGAGATGAGAATAAGGAGAGGACAAGGAAAAGAGTGGAGAAATGAAAGAAGAAACAAAGGAGCAACAGGGAGAGGACTGATATGGGTGGTATGAGAAAGCATATGACAATAGGAAAGTAAAGGAAGACAAAAAGGAGAAAAATGGGCTTTAGACATACATGACTAAATTACCACTAGCTGTAATATTGTTGCCTGCATCACAGGTAATTTTGCAGTTGGGATCTGTTAGAAAAGAATGAATGATCTCCAAATGTTGGGAAAATATGAAAGCATGAATCATAGTATTTGACTATATATTAAAAAAAAAACCAACCCAAAAAACCTCTACAACCTTACTTTGTTACATTCAGTTTTACCCTTACTTTTGCCATTTGCCTGAATGGTGCCGTCCTGTTTCAGTCTGTTTGTCTTCAGTAATTTCCTGATAAGTGCCTATGTGTTAACTCCACACAGTAGAGGTCCATCCTGTACTTTTAGATGATAACTGAGGCTAATACTAAGGGAATGGCAAATGTACAACATAAACAAATTTCACCAACTTGAAAGAGCTTTGCAAGCTTCCTGAAATAATCCCTAACACCAGTCCAGTACGCTAACCTTTGCCTTTAGAACAGCTACAGTCAGATAAATCATTTAACTCTACCATCAAGGCTGTTACCTTTGGCTTTTTCCACTACTTTCTATCTTGTTATTCAATGACTTAAATCAGTCACTAGAGTCTACTTCATCAAGCTTCAATAATCTATAAAGCAACTATGTATACTGTGAATTTTTCATGATTTTTCACCAGTTAGCCCACCTTTCCTTACAGATGTTACTGAATTTGTTTTCATATTGAGGAGAAAACAAAAAGTCAATTTCCACAGTGACTAATGAAAAAAGTATTGGAAGGGATACAGTTATTGCAGAGTAAAACCCACATCTTTTGGTAAGATCTGCCTTCAGAACCAAATACATCAGTCTTCAGAGACTGAGTTAAAGGGAGAGAAAATGGAGCTTGAGTTACCTGGGGTTGTGGCAGTACACGTCCACGCTGACTGCACATAGCCACAGACACAGTGCAGACCAACCAGTGTCTTAAACATGTCTCAGGGAATTACAAGTGGTCTGCTCTTCCCATGATGTCTCTTAGCTACAGTGCCGATGATCAAAAAGACTGCATGGGAAAAGCACCTCCCATCCCCAAAATACAGCTCTTTGAGTAGCAGATGTCAAGAAGGTCCCTGAAGCAAATTTTTGAATACGCAGGATGCTGGGTGCAGGCACAGTCCTAGCTCGCAAACAGTAACAAGATTTTACATCGACCTTAAGTAATGTAGGTGAGGCCTCTGACTTCATGGCACAAGGTCCCTTTACAGAGCAATTATTTTAACGGGAGTACGGAAAAATCTTGTTGTAGTCTTTACAAATGCTGCCTAATGGAAAACGAATTAGCAGAACATGAAGAGCAGGTATGGGAGCAATCTCATAATGTCCTCATTGTTATAAAGCAATGTACAAACATACAGTATAAGCCATTATATTGAAAACAATCTTCTTCCTAAAATAGCCTGCGGCAGCAAACAGCTACAGAAAGGGATTTGTTACCAATCATGTAACGCTCTGTACTAGTTACCAGTCAGGTCTTCTCCTGATGTTCGGCAGGATTCTCTGCCTCGCAGTTCAGGAGAAAGCCTTGATCCTAAATAAATTGCTAAGCTTTCGGCCTCCTGGTTTAGCTGCATGGTGAAAAAACACGAGCCGCAGTGAAAGAGAAGGGAGAAGAGAAGCCATACCTGTGGAACTGCTACACAGGCCATTTTCAAAATGTTATTCCCGCTGCAGTGTCAATGGAAGTTTTCACAGAGGGGTATAAAACTGGAGCAGTTCTGGTTAATTCTGGAGCTAGCCACGTCAATGCTTTTTTTTTTTTTTTTTTTTTTAAATGGGGAATAAAGGGGATATAAAAGGATTCCTGCTCCCCTCCCAGCTCTTTTCCTGGAGGAAGGCTTGGTCCAAAGGAGCCACACAGTGCACCTGGGAGACTGGCCTGTTTAGTTCATGGACTTCAGCTCTGTTCCTGACACATCTGGCCAGGCTTTTGATAGCTGTTAATTATCTGATCCTACTCCAGACCCTGCAAGCGTCTCTACTCCTTTACGTAGACGTTAGGTTTGGGAACAAACTGTGTCAGACATTACCTTGTAAAAGTATGAAAAACAGGTGAGAAAGAGTGACCTCCAATAGTTTGTGACCTTGTGGGTGCCCCTGAACCCAGCTCTCTGAGGGTACAAAGACATCACAGCCCCACGTTCTCCATAGTCTCCTCATCTCTCTCAGGATGTCAGCTGCTCCTTCTGCAGCCTGCATTTGTTTTCTTCTCTTTTCCATATGACACTCACAGCATTTCTACAAAAGAAATCTCCATTCCCATCTCAACCCTGCTCATTATCCAAGCTGCCTATCCTACTCACTGACATATGCCCCGGAGAGGGAAAATCAGCCATTTTCTGGATGTGGAGCACAGTCCTCATTTCAAACTTGACTTACTTGGACATCCATGGCAGTCCTGCGCTCCAAACCATCTTCTCTTCTCTGAAATATGAACTTGCAGCCTCATTTCCTCCTGAAAACCCAAACAAATAAGAAACAGTTTCCCTCATGCTCTTGGTGACTTGTCCTTAATATTATTAGATGTGAGTGAAAAAGGTAAGACTATTTTTATATTAAAGTCTTTGAAAATTGTCCTTATTTTACTTTTAACTAAGATATAGCATTAGCTGTATTATTATCATTACTGTGCTAATTTTTCAGACACATTTTCCTTGTATTTTTATGTGGCATCTTTGTTAACAAAACGTTTTCTCCAAAACTAGTTATCTTGCATATTTCTGTGGCATCCCAGTTAACAAAATGTTTTCTTCTTCAAAACTAGTTATTTCAGAAATTAAAAATGTAAGCATCTGTTTAAACACAACTTTAAGAAAAAAATGTACAGATCATTTACATTCTGCATTTAGAAAATGTAAAAAAAACCAACCTGTGGACAATATTTCCTTCTAACAATCTGTTTCTAATTCTTTCAGTGATAACAAATTTGACATTCCAAGGATTTTTCAGAAATTTCTGCTTTTATTTTTCTAGTCAGATCTAGTACTGATATTAAAAACCGTTTTGCCAAGAGGCTCCCATTCTGTCACTGACAAATGCAGCAGCAGACTGCCAAAATAAAAGGATACTCCATTTGGAACCGTTGTCAAAGCTCACAAAAGATCTTAGAAACACCAACTATACTTTAAAACTAAATGTCTGAAATATTGATGAAATTTGAGGGCATACTTAATATTGCAAAACCACAAAGAAAAAAAAAAGGAAAAAAAAAGAAAAAACCAGAAGAAACATAAAGGAGCTTAAAGCTGCCTAGATCAAGACATTTGAAAAACAAAAAAAAATAGGCTGACACAGTTATGAGAGCTACACAAAATGTTTTTCATTAGAGCAAGATAGCTATGAATATTAATATTTAACAATGGAATTTGAGTGGCTCTTGCGCAGTAGGGTACCCTCAAGTTCTGTGGTGTTCAGGACACAAATACAGATTTTAAAAGCTCCTGACACTCCACATCATTGCACAATGAGAAAGTTCCACAAAACAGCCAGAGTGGAGAGGCCTTTGGGGGTCTCTGTATCTACTCAGCCGTGACTCCTAAAGAAATTTAGAGCTCCCAAAGAACTCTGCTCATGCAAAGATGAAGAGTCTTCATACCTTCAAGTGTGGAATTTTTTTAAGGAGAAAACACCCAAACCTCCTCATGTTTAAAAAAACATAAAAGTAATTTTTGTCTCTTAACAGCAAAACTGGGTTTGCTTAACAGCCAAGATGCACCTTCTTTCTTCTCCTAAACTGAGTAATGGGTCTCCAGCAAAAACACAACTCCCACCACTTGCACTATTTTGAATCAAGTGTAAATATTGATGCCTATTAATGAGAAAAACAATGGTTTGACCTTGTGTAACCTTCTTAGCATATGACTTCTTAATCCACTGGCTGCCTAATTCAGTGGGGACTAAATTCTTAAGACCTTTGACCACTAATATTAGTCAAAACTTTTACTTGCATCAAGAGGTTTCCACAGGGGCTCAACAGTTCCCTGATTCTAGCACTTCCCTGGCATGAATGTCACGGATTTAAGATCTCAGAAATAGATACAATCAGTTTTGGGGACAAAATCCCTAGCTGTATGCACACTTCAGGTTTTCTGATGCTAGAAGTTCCCTAGAGACATCTTTGGTTTCTATCACAGTACAGGCTGGGATAAACAGGTACAGTACACCAAGCAGAGTGCTGATGTAAGATCCTTCCATGTAAAAATCTTTTAAAACTTAGAGCATATAATTTTTCTGAGCTCTCGCTCAGCGCCCAAATGGAACTGAATGAAGAATATACATGAAGAGCAGTTTTCAACCTCTCCCATCAAATCCAGGACATTTTTGATCTGCATACCCAGTTTGATGCTTATCCTAGCCTGATCATACAATGTTTATTTTCAAAAGGATTAAACGTATTTTTATCACAGTATTTAAAATCACACACATTCATTAAGTTTCCAAAACTGCATACAACTTTTTTCAAGTGGCACATTCCACACACTCACCATAATTGCTTCTTTTCACCAGGCAAATGTTGCCATGCCCCTGCTTTAACTTCACAAGGGCCTGTTGCACCTCTCTACTCATAGCTTCATTTTATCTCAACCTCCTTCCTAGCAAGAAATAAGGAAATAACTCTGAAACCTGTGCTTACTATTTCCAAGTACTGGAACCTCCTTTTCAAAAACTTGTGTTTTAACTTAATATAAATTCCACAGAAAATCCAAGAGCACCAAACTGAAAAGGCTTCCTTAAGCCACCACCATCTTCCAAAATACCCTGAACATCAAGAAAAAAACAACCCCAAAAGCCCAATTAGGATCAAATTAAAGGTCATGAGTCCCAGGATCCTGTCTCTAAGAGCAATCAGCTGGGGATACTCATCTTGCACAGGTAATGCCATGGTCCGTTTGCAGTGATTCTCTCCCAGCTTCTGGCAATCAGTAATTTAGAAACTTCTAGAGACAGAGGTCACAGCAACTGCTGGACTTACCATCCAAAGATGCTCTGTGCCCTCTCTGAACCCATATACAGCCGTGGTCTCTACAGCATCCTGCTGTAGTACTCAGCAGGCAGAACAGCATTCTCCTGACCTTTGTTTCTTTCCTATCTAGGGACTCACCTTACCCAGAATGTAAGAATTTTTTTATTTAACAATCTGGGCTTTCCATAAGGCTTCTGTTTTTGAACTAAGATGTGTTTTAAAGGGAATTTTTCCATAGTTTATAAAAATGTGAACGGTGCTGTAAATACATAAGCAGGGCAACTGCTTACCTAAGAAGCAGCGGATGGTCACAAAAGCCTGCTTGTCAAGTACACCTCCTGCAATTATTAAGAACTGTTTATTTTGGACGCGGTACAAAAGTATCCTGAGATAAAGCAGAGTTGCTGGTGTGGAAAAAACAGAACATTCCACATGATTCACAAGCGTCCTACCAGTACGAAAAGTGAATTAATTTCCATTCCTGTTCTTGAAAACAGGAATATTTTTCACATTTTTAAGGGGAAAAAAAGGGTTGGATTTAAAGACTTTCAGAACTGCTTATACGCGAACACAGTCACAGATAAATACAGCTTCACCTCTTTCTCTTGGGGCCAGACTGTCAATTAAGGGCAATCCAAAGGCTCCCAGATTTGTCAGCTAAATACAATCCCACACGCACTAGCCGTGCAAAACGCCGCATGTGTGAGTACTACCTGACAGGTCTGCAGCATCCACGTGCATGGAAAATGGGGAAAACATGCTCAGAAATTTGTGTTCGCTGAGCACTCTCTATTCTCCGAGACGTGGTGTGACCTCCACTCCTACAGCCTCTAAATTATGGCTTGCGTTTTACGTCCCACCCATTACCATTGAGTTAATTACAGTCTGGATTTAAACATTATCATTACTTACAACATGTAAGATGTGTGAAAGGGAATTAGGCATATATAATGTCAGCTCGCTCTCTCTAAATTGTTTAAATAAGGGAGGAAAAGACAAAGCAATTATATAGTACAGAATGTGGTGTCTACATCATAATTTGGTATCTACTGCACGGTTTTGGATTGCTGAGGGCATTCAAAGAGGGAGAGTTTGTGGCCATGGGGCTGGATGTCAGATGCTTTCTGGGATGTAGCCTCCACTGAAATTTGGAATCCTTGTGTAGTTTCAAGCAAGCAGTGGTCAGGTCTGCGCCACAGCCTTGTACTTAAATCACAAACTTACTCATAAAAAGCAACTGCCCACCAAAACTGGCTTCCAGATCAAGTGAAGAACAGCTCAGAAAAAGCAGAATTCAATTTCTAGCGCTCAGCTAAAGACTTACTGAATTACAGTGGGCACTTCTATCATCCCACATTTCATTAAGCCCAGTCTTCAAACATGGCTAATTCTCCCCTGCCACAAAGAGGATTGCTCATGACAAAAAGTATAGCAGATAACTTCAAGACTCTCAGATATTGTAGTGGTGAATTATTGTAACTATTCAAAGAGCACTCAACACAGCTGACTGATCAAATTTCCTAAAAAGCCCCAGAAATAAGAGCATTATTTTATACTTATCTCTATCCATTATTAATATAGGAATATGTACTTCTATCCAAAATCCTTGTGGACCTTGCCTCCCAATTATTCATAAATAAAATATGAACTTTACTATAACTTTAGTTATGTGAAGAGACAAGAAGGAAGCCAGTTATGAAATAGGCTCAGATGATGCCATTCCTTAAGTATGTGTCTGAAAACAGCAGGATTTCCGAGGCAGAGAATAAGCTCTTAAGCAACTATACAAAAATATGTATGGAACATCAAGAAAGGATGCTCGTGTGCTGTCTTTCACTTCTTGCTGAAATGTTTCTTCTGAAACAGAGGGATTGATTCGGACTTTTAATGCAGCTTGTTCTATTGCTAACACATAATTTACCTTTAAGCATCCATTTTAATACTGTACCTTCTACTCGTACGTGTAAACCCCTGAGATCCCAGCTCAACTGCCAAGCCAGAGGCGAACCTTTTGCAAAATACTTAATATAAATGTCATATAAACCATTATCATTATGAGCTGCCTCTACTGTGGTTGATACCAGACTATGCTCTACCATCATACGACTGACATTTTATTTGGTTCACATTCACCAGCTCTTCTGTGTATTTTCTATTAATGCAAACTTGCATTTCTACCAGCCGTAAAAATAAAGGATTGAGGCAAGTTTACATGAATTTTAATGATAGGAGCTGCACAGACAGATAAAGAAAACCATGTGAAACACACATAGTACAAGAAAGGTCATAAAATGCCGTAGCACACAGAATCTTTCAAATTTATACAGTGCCTGAGTGCTTGGCAATGAACAGAATCTTGAGAAGATCTTGATATTTTAGATACGTTTTAAATATACTGCACATACGCTAACTACATTAAACATATTTTAAATATGGCCAGGACCACTGCGAGCTTCAGTCTCCAAAAGGCTTCAGGAACTCATGAACTGAGTGCATGAGGAAGACCATGTTAGATTGGACATGTCCTATTAATCCTAGGGGCTTTGTCAGAATCAAAGAAGGCAGAGGAATGACACAGATGATTGCCATGGATAGAGATTTGACTCTTTCTCTGTGTTACTTACTGGTTTCTACTTTTTTAAAGGCAAACTGATGTAAAAAAAAAGTTTCTTGTAAAGATCTCATAATTAAGTGTAAAATAATGCTAACCTCTATGAACAGAAGGCAAATGAAGATGAGGGCTTGTAGCATTAGGATGAGGAGTAATGGCTTCAAACTGGAAGAGGGGAGATTTAGATTAGAAATTAGGATGAAGTTCATTACTCTGAGGGTGGTGAGACACTGGCCCAGGTTGCCCAGGGAAGCTGTGGATGCTCCATCCCTGGAGGCGTTCAAGGCCAGGTTGGTGGGGCCCTTGAGCAACCTGGTCTAGTGGGAGGTGTCCCTGCCATGGCAGGGGGGTGGGAACTAAATTATCTTTGAGGTTCCTTCCAACTCAAACTGTTCTACGATTCTATGAATAAGTACTTCCAATCAAATGGCACTGGACTTTCTGTGAGACTGGAAACTTCACAGCAGCAGGAAAAAAACCAGCCTGAATGAAACCTGCTGAAAAACTCCTGAGTTTTGCAAACCTTTGAGAGCTGGCATTGTGTCTGTGCTACGTCCTGAAGTACAAACGGACATGCCCTCCACCCTTCTTATGATAGGATAGCAAAGTTAAATGACAGAGCCCTAATGGTTCAGCAATGCTCCCACCCCAGTGCACTACCTCTGATGAGGACACAGTGACTCAATAAAAATGACCTTCCTTAGCTGTGGCTATGTAATTTCAGCCCTGGTGGCAATATGCTGGAAACCAAACCTCTTTTCACTTTCAAACCCCAGCCTTTGAAAAAAACATTAAAGGCTCGTGTTGAGAGGCTGCTTTTTAAACATTTTTTTTCAAGGGAGAACTGAAATGTTAAGTGTCTCCAGTTGGGAAGGCTCCATTTGTGCCTCCTCTCATGGAGGAGAGGGGAACACGCAGCACTCCAAACTGTGGTCTCAATGCAGGATTGCAGTGGCCTTCAAAAGTTTTCATTTATAAATAAAATATCTGTTCCTACATAAATGTCACATTAAAGTATATCACCGAATTCAGCACACCATCTGCCTAGCCGTGGCTCCAAATGAAAATGTTATTCAAGTTCTTGCCTATATTTTCCATCTAAATATTTGTATAGTTTCGAATAGCCTAAGGAACCTGGTACTGACGTCATTCTCGTTGAAATCAATAAAAGCTCTGCCTCCGGCTTCAACAGGAATGGCCTCAAGCATCCTGCCGTGACAGCTTTGAAATACTAACCCAAAACTTCTCCAGCTATCATTAAAGGAAGTTACGCATTTCTATTTCTATTTACAAGCATCCTGAATGCACGAGGCGCTTTATAAACTCATGTCAAGAGGGTGATGAGACAGTGGCTACATAGGGCACTAATTTAGAGCAGCTATCTTAAAACAGCCTATTCAGAAACAGTTGCATTGATGGATTTCCCCATCAGACAAGGTCGGATACAGAAGCTACTGAAATGAACGCCGATGCTCTAGTTGCTCATTTGTACTATGGGCACCGCTAGACTATGAAATCTGCAGCTTAATTACAGCTAAAATGTCCATGGAAAAGAATAGATGCCGTGACTAGTAACAGCTATCCGAGCTTTTGTGACAAACTCAAACCAACAGTGTCCTACTAGTGAAGCTCACTGACATTACAGATGAAGCGTGGAGAACCAACGGCACGTGCAGCTGGTTTTCCTCATGGGTGGAGGGAGGAAAGAGATGCAGCATGGCAGCAAGGGAAATGGTAAGAGAGACTGGCGAGGAGTCCTGAGGAGGTGGAAATGAGGAAGAGGAGGAAGAGGGAAAAGGCAGTGAAAAACAAGAAGAAAGTATAGAAATCACTACTATAGGTCAAATAGAATAACAAGAAAGTCAGTAAGGCACATGTATTACATGGCCCTGGACTGCACATGACCTTCAGATGGAGTTAACAGAAAACCTACATGCAGTGCCCTCTACTACATCATTTATTTTTTATTTTTTTTTAATAAGGAACACACCTGTAAAAAACTCCTAAGGTAGGTATATATACCCCTAACAATGTGATGCACACCTTCCTCAGTAGGGCCTGTACACACAGCCAAAAGCAATCTTAAGCTTTATGGAACATTCATAGTTAGAATGCAACCAGCACTACCAATGGAATTCATAGTTGAAAAGTTAAAACCCTTAATACTAAAAACCTTAATACTAAAAACTACCTGCCTGTGACAGAACTGGGAACACAGTTGTGCAGCCACCAGTCTGTTACCTTCTAAAGGTCACTGGGAGACAAACAATCATCCCAGACATTCAGAACATCATTTTTCCGTGATATAACAGCCATATACTAAAGGTCATTTGAAACTGAAGTTGGGCTTCTACTTTGCAAAGCACATTAGAAGAACAATTGAGCTGGTACATGGCTTTAGTGCGTGTGAGAATTCTGCTCCACCATCCACAGCGAAGAAAGCTGCTCTCTTTTATTGCTTTTTTTTCAGTACTTGAATATCTGCCTTGTAAGAGAAATTGTTTTTGCCCAATGCTACGTCCGGCGCTTCAGGTGTGGTCTGGCGAGCTTTTTATAGTGCATTCTGGAGCGCTTGTAAATCATCTCCAGGCAGAAACAGACCAAGAGTGGTAACGCTCCCCCATCTCCCTCAGTTACAGCCAAGTGCCATCAACGGGACGTGCACAGGCCACGCAAACGCAGAAGCGCATCCCTTTTCCGTGGGGATGGGAGCAACACTGCCAGGCTGTTGTGCTCGCCCTTGTCCCTGGTGTGAGGATGTCTCACCAAGGAACCGACCGTCCCCAGCCCTCGTGGCCCAGCGCTCTCTGGGCACAAGCCGTCCCGTTTCTTATCGCACGGGAAAAGCCATGACAGTTTTATACTCCTCCTTCCTCTCCTCGCCTCACCTTGGCACACCATACCGTGGCCCTGCCATCCTCATCATCCTCA
>VZZY01019863.1:33573-238086 GCA_013400335.1 Eurystomus gularis | reverse complement strand
GCTGCAGGCGCGGGCGGCCGCGCTGGAGAAGGCGCTGAAGAAGGAGGCTCTGCGCGCCGGCAAGCGGGAGCAGTCGCTGCTGTCGCGACTGGCGGCGGCGCAGCTGGAGCTGCAGGTGACGGCGCTGCGATACCAGAAGCGCTTCACGCAATACAGCGCCCGCCTCGACGCCCTGGCCCGGGCCCGGGCCGCCTCCCCCGGCAAGGTGAGGGGCGGGAAGGGGGCTGGGGAGATGCGCTCCGGGAGAAGTTTCCCCACTCGCGGGGTGGTCCCGCCCCTCAGCAGCGGTGTCGGGCCGCGGGAAGGGCTCGGAGGGGCGGCCGAGCCCCTCGGGGGGAGACAGACGCGTTCCCGCGTGTGCCTGGGGGGTTCTGAGGGGAAGGGACCCGCGGTGCCCTCAGCGGGGTCTTCCCGCCCAGCCGGGGCCGCCGCCTGAGGGCGGGAGTTCTGAGGAGCCCGGCCGGCCCCTCGGCCTGTCAAAGAGCCCAGCTTTGGCTTTTAATAGCCGTCATGTACCAGTTTCCGTAGATATATTTTTTCTAACGTGACCGTCATTGGTGTCTGGACCCCATATGGGCCACTCACACATCAAAATACCAAGGTCACACTATGACTATGGTGTTTTTTTTTTTTCTTGGTTCTGTCCCCGAAGAAAACTCTTAAGCAGCAAAATTGGAATTTCCAGGGCTGGAAATGGTATTAAACCACAGAAATCAACTCCCAGGAGTAACACAAAGCCGAGCGAGTTGGAAGAGGCTGTTGTGACCCAACGCTTTCCAGACCTTAGCTCACCTAATGTCCCAGAATGTGGCTTCCTACAAAACCCAGTTTTTAGGATTAACTGTTGCACAACTCCGACACCTGGCCAGCTATTCCATGAGCTGAGGCCATCATCTTGTGTCCAAATACAAGACATCTGCTGTGTACTTGTGTTTTTGTTGTGTTTTGTTTTTTTTCCCCAGAGTCACACAGGGTTCTTTAAAAGCTCCATTTAGGATGAGGAAAAATTAACTTGACTTCAGCCCATCAAAATCAGACCACTTATAAAATGACCAGAATCAAAAGCCAGAGCTACAACAATGCCTAAGTTTTAATTGGAATGAGGCTCCCCAGCGAGGGAAGCCCTAGAAGCCAATTATCTTTTAAATGAAGACATTCAAAGTCCTCCCCGTGACCTGGAATGTGCTACCACGGACACAGCAGCATTAAACTCTTCAAAACTGTCAAACATCTGTATTGACACCTTTGGTAATGTCGAGGCTCTAAAAGCTGTGTAAAGGAAACAGAACTGCATGTCAGTCTCTCTTTTCTTTCTTTCTTTTTAGGAATCCAGGGCAAAACAACCCACCATGTTTTGCTAACTGAAAACAGAAAGAATATTTTAATACTAAATGTGCTGTTTTTAACTTCAGGCAGTACTGGGTGGGGTGTTGGTTAAAATCTTAGTGAAGCTATTAAAATAAATGGAGGCTTCACATTCAGGTCAAGGCTGAGGACAGTTCTGTCTCCTCCTTTTCCTGCAGCCCCCCCGTGCTTTGCAATCACACGCTGCAGTTTTCTGCTCCCGCAGCTGCCTTGGTTCCCTCTCGCATTCCTGGTGGTATGCAAGCCCTCCATCCAGTCCAGCTGTTGGGAATCATCTCATGGAATCTACCTTCTCCTCTCTAACCTAACAGCACACCTTTATTCTCGCTGCCCGCCTTTATTTCTTTGAGGCTGGTGTTGGTACAGTTATTTTTGCATTATTTAGCTCTGTAAAGTGTAGCGAGGTGCTACTTGAAATCGTTGTAAACGTGCATGGTGCAGTTTCCAGCCATACTTTCGATCAAATTTATGGATCCAGCCGGCTGAGGCTACTGCTCGTTTTCAGCCACGTTACAAAAGGCTGTTATACACTTTTCCGAAGCAGCGCCTCATCTGAAGAAAGCTGGAAGGTGTCACGTCACCACGGACTTGTGGTCTAGCGGTCAATCAATTACATGTCTTTCACAGCATTTTGGGCAGCTTTCCAATGCTAACAGCTTTAGTCCGCCCAGCTCCCTAAGAAGTACAATCAGGAAACTCGCATCTCTGTGCGCTGGAGAGGTCTTTAACAGACCCACGGTAATCACCTCGTGCAGGGGATGCTTTACCCATTTGGGGCCGTGGCATGCTTCCAGCTTTTGACTTCGGGTTTATTTTCTTTCTAGCATAGACTGCGCAGTGAGCAGTGCAGACTGTAACACTCAGCAGGGCGTAAGGTCCCTCAACACATGGATTCCGTGTTTGAGAACGTGGAATAACTGATTTCCATTTCAGAAGCAACTGCATATCCAAAGCATGCAGTGCTTTTGCTGTCATTAATTGTGATCATTATTTATATTTCATCTATTTTGCTACAAGGTAGAGGAGTAGGGAGGTGATCGTGCCCCTGTACTCGGCACCCATAAGACCACACCTTGAGCACTGTGTCCAGGTTCAGGCGCCAAAGTACAAGAAGGACATTGAGGTGCTGGAGCAGGTGCAGAGAAGGGCAACCAAGCTGGTGAGGGGTCTGGAGAATATGTCGTATGAGGAGTGCCTGAGGGAACTGGGATTGTTTAGCTTGGATAAGAGGAGACTGAGAGAAGACATCATTGCTCTCTCCAACTATCTAAAAGGACATTGTAGTGAGGCTGGTGCTGGTTTCTTCTCCCAAGAAACTAATGACAGGACAAGAGGTAATGGCCTCAAGTTGTGCCAGGGCAGGTTTAGATTGGCTATCAGGAAGAAGTTCTTTACTGCAAGAGTGGTCAGGCACTGGAACAGGCTGCCCAGGGAGGTGGTGGAGTCACCATCCCTGGAGGGGGTCAAAAAATGGGTAGATGTGGCGCTTTGGGACATGATCTAGGGGGTAGGGAGATGTTGGATGAAGGTTGGACTAGATGATCCTAGGGGTCTTTTCCAACCTAAATGATTCTATGATTCTAAGATATAATTGTCCAGTCTGTGTTAAAACACAAGCAGGCTTAGCACTATCAAACTGGGTTCATAGCTTAGATGTGCTTGCAAAACTTACTGTAGGATGGCTCCTCAGTAGATGGAGAAAAATCTTCTGACTTCCCTGCCTTATGGTTGATTGTTGCTACAGGTGTAGAACCCATCTAGAATAAATAAGAAGACATCCTCTAGTCAAAACAGAAGAAATGCCCACATACAGTTCTGTTTAAATGCTTAGTTAAAGGGGAAATGGGATGTTGAGGGACATCAGGCCATTCATGAAATACCTACATTTGTAGTCTTCTGGCTGGGGCAGACTTTCAGCACCTTTGGAGACTCAGGTCTGGGTTTGCCTTAACATAGACTTCCTTTGCGATACTGGATGAGTCCCAGAGCTTTCCTGCACTTCCATCTCCTGTTTCTGAAGTGAGTTTTATAACATTGCTGCAACGATATTGAGAGAAGACATACACATAAATATATATTTTATATACACACTTACCTGTAAATACCTCACAATTTTGTAAGTCCCTTAAACAGAGGTGGCTCCAGTTGTGTTTTCCTTGTGTATTCTTTGCCACTGAGGGTGCACTTTAATTCTACTCGATTTTTCTGGATGTTAAATACTGTGTGTTTACTGGATGTCTGATCTGCTTATTCCAAACGACAAATTTGAAGGTTTATTCAGAGAGTCCTTGGTGGGAAGAACTGAGGCTTATTGTGGACAAGCTTGAGGAGGGAGTGGTAGCAAAGGTGGAGCGTCTTACTCCAAATTAGTCTTTCCTTTGATCAGGCCCGTCAATCCTGAAGCATCAAAGTCTAAATAATCAAGACAAACCTCATGCTATTCAAACAATGCTTAATCCTTGCTGAAACATACCACTGTTCACACCTATTGATAAGATGATCTGGTCGTTCCTTTATGTACACAGCCGTCAAAGTCCTTTGGGAAAAAATGAGTAAGGGAGAAGCAGAAGCAGTTCATGGTGCTGGCTGCAGCCTGCAGTGGAAGCCCTTCTGCTGTCCTGATGACCAAAAGGCAGGGACGGACTTTTAGTACATGTGTCAGGCATACAGGAACCCGTTCATGATCTGGTATTTTGGACCTCTGGTTAAATACCTCTGCGGAGGTGCTAACACAAGTTTTAATTCTATAAAAGCTAGACTAAGTCCTTTAAAACAAAATTATGTATTTTTTTCTCAGGCTGGCTCTGAGCAGGATCCACCAGGCTGGTCCTGGCAGCCCTTTCACCAGTAAACAGGGAGCTGAAATGTCTCCTGTAACGAAGACAGACCTTAGCCACAGTGCTACCAAAGAAATTAGAGTCCTCTAGTATCTAAAGGGAAAGGCAGTCTGTTAGCTCCGCATTACTCAGCTGGGAAGTACAGTAATTTCAAGAATTATGTTTAAGAGTTCTGTTCAGCTGTGGGAATACAACATGCCAGTAACCATCAGGTCTGCTCCGAAGCAGATGACGGGGCAGGGCTGGATGCTGGCCACGACATTTCCACAGTTACCTCACTGTTTAACGATTGTTTCGCTGGAACGCGAGACATGTTAGAGAGGAGAAGAAAGGCAGAGCCCTGGAAAAGTCGTCTGCATCGAGGCTTCCTTATGAGGTGAAGAAGGTTGTTAAAGAAATTGTTAAGACTTGAGATGTGAATCTGCAAAAGTAACCAAGTGTTAAAGCAGTGCGCTGCTGCCTCCCTGGGGCTGGGGCAGCTCTCAGTGGCGTGTGGGTTGTGCTCTGTGACACAGCTCTGCTGCTGTGGAGAACACGGAGACCATGTACAAATCCATCAGAACTGGCTGGAAAGGTTCTTTAAAACCCCCATGGATGTTTTCCAGGAGTACCTACAAAAAACTGCATTAGGGTATGTTTTTTCCCCCACAGCTGATGACCCATTCAAACCCACTTGCTTTAATACTTGTTCTGCTGAGTGTAAAAGCATGGAATCATAGCCACGTAAGGAGGCTTTAATGAAAACATTCAACATTAATTACTGAAAGTGTCTTGAGAGCAATGTCGTAATTGTTTCTTGATTGGTCTAATTGATTTGCCTTCTTAAGAAGGCATAATAGGGGAAGTAAACAGTGCCGCGGGCATGTCTTTGTCTTTCAAATCCTGAATCATCAGTCCCTGAAAGTGGTCTCGCAGGACTGGAAATTGTTTCTTGAAATCCTGCCTGAGGTCTGGGTCTGAACACTTGCAGGGAAATAGCCTTCACTTCATTTTTCAGTCCTCTTTTGGGTATCTGATTCTCACTGATGCCAAGTTTAGGCAAATTCAAATAAAATCAGTCAGAGTTCGTTCATATTTCTCTGTGCCAAGTCCAAGTCTATTTATTATTGGAAAGATAATGATCAGAAACTGATGCGAAAGTTGTAACCCACGTTTTCAGGTGGAGTGTACCGGTGGAGCTCCGAGCGTGTGGTCAGTGGAGCTCTGCCAGTTTACACTGGCGAGGAACTGGCCTTTGTTATCATGCCCAAATCTGCAGGAGTAATTCAGTAATCTGGGATTACTTTGACATTCTTTATGAGTTTAATAGACATTAATATTAGATTGACAACTTCAAATTGACATGTTAGGAGAAAAATGCCCAAACTAAAAACATCTGCACTGAATTACGATGTAACTGTTGTAATTTTTGTCATTAATTGGTTATGAAAACCAGACTTGTAAGATAACTTCCTCAAACTTTTTTGTGTTCATAACTTTTTCACCCTTTGGATAAAACAAAGAAAAAAAGATCTTGGAGGTAGCGAAGTTCATATATATCTGTAGATGCACAACATACTGGTCCTATTCTGATTTCTTAAAAAAGGATGTTATTCAAATGGCTTTTTGTCTAGTTTTGCGGTGGTGTGCTGTAAATAACTGCCACTTGATTGAGATCGAAGTTAGTACATGCACTTTTATCTTAATAAAAGTTAGTAGCCTCACAAGGACATTGTGGATGAGGTTGTAGCTGTAGTTAGGAACAAGCTGGGGTAAGAGGACTGGACAACAAGTCGTTTTTACACAGTCCCCCAGATACTACAGGTCCATCCAGTCTGTCTTTGTTGTACATTTTTTGTCCAATCAGAGAGCTGTTCACTGCAGAATTTCATATTTTAGGGAATTAACATAATGATTTCCAATGACAGAAGATTTCTGTTTTGCTGCTGTTAAAATTCCCAAGAAAATTACTCATGGCAGGCGCTGTGAATAGCAGTTGGCATCTGTGGCCTTCTGCAGAATTTGTGGCAGTTTGTAAACTCACCAGAGAATTTCTGTTGTGTAACACTTCATGTTTGATACTGTTTAAAAAAACATCATGTAGCGAGCACTAGAGAGGAGCAACATAAAAACGCAGTTCTCAGATTCAGTCACCCTCAAGCATCGGAAAAGTCAAGAACTGGACTGCTGGAAACGTGGAGTATTTTACATAACACATCACATATGACTAGGTCAAGTAGTTGCAGGAACGGGTATTACATATAAATATCTTCTCTTGCTGTTAAGTGTCTCACTGTAGCCCTCAATAAAAAATACGCATAAATCTTGGAGGGTGGGTTTTGAGAGAAGAGCTGCTGGAGAAGGGTGGTGTGGCTGGAGCGCAGAGGCTGGGAGCTGCTGACTTTGCTCCTGCAAAGGCTTCTAAACGTTTTGTTCTAAACTACATGGGGAAAATAAAATAAGAAATCAACCCAACAAGCTGGGTAGAAGTAATATCTATCCTACTTACCAACACATACAATGTTTTGAATTTATCTGTTCTTTGTAGGGTGAAGAAACTAAAGCGCTGACTCTCATCCTTCATCGTGATTCTGGCTCTCTTGGATTTAATATTATTGGTGGCCGGCCATGCGTGGTATGTTAATTGTTAAAATATGTTTGCCCTTTCCAGTTGGGAAAAGCATGCAGGTCAACACTTAGAGGAAAAATGCTGCTGACAAGCATTTGGTTCTCTTGGGATTCTTTCAGAGCGGATCTTACACTCAGATTTGTATCGGATGCCTATAGCTACGCTGTCTTTTCTCTCACAGCGTGTTTATTGCTGCACATCGTCACAGCTAGCGACACTAATATTGGTGCAGTGTCACTCCCAAAATGGTGAAGCCTGTGGTGTCTCTTTCTCAGACCATACTGCTTTGAAGACGTTGCATGAGTTCAGGGCCCACAGCTCTAAGCCCTTTACAGTTCATTAAGAAAATGTTATATACTCTCCTTTCCACCAGAGATTAAGCAGCTCTCTGTGCAGGTGAAAGGATGTAACTTAAAACAACCTACTTTTGAATTCTATGATTTCAGCAGATGTTTCCTGTGCTATACACTCACTAATGTATTTTTTCTGGATGCTTGTTGGCTGAAGCTGCTGCATATGACTTTAATTAGATCAAGGAGTGGATTATACCTTGTCCTAGTAATTTAGAAAGTATTCAGAACTACTTCTTGGCTGCTTGGAAATCTGACATTAATCACGATTTATTCCTATTAAATCCACTTGAAAGTTACTCTTTCTTTATAGTTAGAGTTTTTCAATTTTTTGAGGCATTGTTCTGCACTGGTAGAAGGTGGTAACACAATACACCAGAATATGAAAACACCTCGATAGGTGTAAGTTGTTTGTCATGGTTTTATTTTTAAGCCTCCAGAGGAAGAGCTGTGCAACTAAAAATAAAAATGCGGTGTTGTCTTATATTTGATGTGCAAGCAGTCTGCTGTCTCACTGGATTTTACATTAAAAATAATTGTAATGACAGTTACTACTGAGCTGGGCTAAACCAGAGGAAAATTATTATCATGCAATTAAGGTGCCTAATGGAAGTCCGTTCCTGGTTTGTTTAATCTTTCAAAATGGGAGTATCAGGTGTTCTCATTAGCACAAAGTAATCCCACATTAAGACATCAGTAAGAATATTTCTTTCAAATGATGTGCACTGCTGTGGCACGGAGTGTAGGGCGTGTAGCTGAGGGCAAATTAGAGTCAGTTCAATGCACAATAACATATTTTTCTTTTCATCCTTCAAGGACAACCAGGATGGTTCCTCTAGCGAAGGAATTTTTGTATCGAAAATAGTTGACACGGGGCCTGCTGCTAAGGAAGGAGGGCTACAAATCCATGACAGGATTATTGAGGTATGTGACTGCCCTATCCGGTCTCTTTTAATAGTGCGAGTTCCATCTCAGGTCTTCAAATGGCATGACGTTTACCGTGGGTTTAGGAGAAATGTACTGTGGTGAACACTGTCTAGAAGACATGTCTGTTAAAATATGCTTGACTTGACTCAGTGCTGACCTTCATGGCTTTAGGTATAGTTCTTACCTAAATATAGAAACCAGATTATGGATGGTATGTGCATGTCCTGACTTTCTGAGGAGCTAGCATCTATCTGGTATGCCATAGATATTTCTTTTTAAAGCTATTGGAAGCTTTCAAGTTATTCAGTTAAAACCATATGTGAAATATCTGTGGTGGAAACCATGATTTTATTTTTCTTGGTATTTATGACCAAGTTTTGAACAGTTAGAAAAAATTCTGCTCTGCGATTTCTGTACGGTTTATTATAAACCTAAGTAACTCCCCTAATGTTGTTTGTAAGTTCTTATATTACCCAGATTGCAGTATTAATTTCTTCTCATTTTGCCAAAGTCTTGACCTCAATAAAAAGTCCTTCCTGTGAAAGAGATGGGTGTTGAAACGCTTCTCGCAATTTGCAGTAAGCAAATTTTTTGGGGAGGGGAGAAGAAACAGGGGGAAAAAGGTTAGTTTTCATGAAACAAAACGCAGCTGATGGTGAGTCAGTTCCCATTGTTTAGCATTTTACAGTGAAGAAAGTATTCTTCACTGTCTTATTTTTGTAGGCTGGAGAAACTTTGAGAGTCTATTGTTCAAAAAGATAAGTGTGGTGTTTGTTGCCAAGGATATCATGAAACAGCCAGTTTCTCTAAGTAATGGAATTCCATTGCTCTTATGTTTTGCAAATGAGCAATAAACAGCTGTTAAGGATTTTCTTTTGGCAGGGGACAATGTGTTTTTGCTATTTTCTGTACTGTTATGGTAAATTGTATTCACAATTTAGTAAGGATATAAAATATTAATTAAGTTTCTTCATATGGGAAAGAATGGAGCCACGGTAGCAGAACTATAAAAAGATAAGAAGCTGAGCTGTGAAACGATCCAGAGTTGCTTAAACTATATATATATGATGTAACATAATTGCGAAAAGGTCTGGACAGTTTTGGGAGAGCTATGCAATTTTGTTTGAACTGAAAATTTTCCCAGAAGCATGTGTTTCCCCAAAGCACACTTGAAAAGCTGACATCCGTTTCTGAAGTAGAATAGTCACATAAACCAAACAACTGTATGAAAAACCAAAACTTTGGAAAATCAAATACCCCAAGGTTAGGAAATGTCCTGGTCTCCCCAGGCAAGCCCGGTTCAGTCTCCTGGAGTCTAAGCACCGTAACTCAGCCTGTAATTGCAGTCACACAGTGTATCTCTGTCACCCTCGCTCATGGCACAGGGGACAAGGACAGCCACCCTCCCTGGGCTCTGCAGCTTCTGCTCTCTGTTGTAAGGGACCTCTCTCCTTACTGCTTGCTTTCCCCCCACACACACGTTTTTTTCTTCCCTCCTTACTGCTCCCTTTCTCTACGAGTTTAGCATTTGGCACCGTCAGCAGAGGCCAGGCTAAGCAACTAAATACCATTGTGCTGACGCACGCTAAGAACCTGAGAAGAACACAGAGGAGGACAAGCCGGGTGAGCTTTCCTGCTGTACTTCTTGGCCGTGTCTCCTCCTGGAGTGGAGTCATGCCTGTGCGAGCAGTGTTTGTGCAGGGTCTTCTCCATGGTTCAAGTCACATTTTCATGTAAGGGCAAACCCCAGAATAAAGATGCTAGCATGATTTGTTGTATTTATAACACACCAAGGGTGGCAGGAACCCATGTGTTGACGCGGCTTGACATGTGTTGACAGCTCTTATTGTGCTGACCACAAACTCATTTTCATATTCACTCTTCTCACCTCTAAATATATACAAAATGCTGATGAAAATTTAGCGCATTGTTTCCCACTAGTTGACTTTGGGTGCCTCCACATCAGCATCTGAGTTGGGATGAGGCGTGTCCCATTGAAGCAAGTCTCTGAATGGTGCCAGCTAATGTGGTTTGATTCCCACTGTGGAGGAGTCTCCAACTGTGCTAACTGGTTGTTTTTTTTTTGATAAATGGATTCATTTAATGTGCCCCAGCCACTACAGGCATCCATCTCACAGAACAAGACTCGAGCGCTCTAATATAGTCCCCTCAAAACACACGTTGTGTGGACATCAGCCCCTGAAAGCAACCGTTTCATTCTGTATTCTGTGCAATACGCATTTAATGCACTACATCTAACCCTAGACTGGGTTAAGGAAAAAAGGGTATACCTCCTTCATCGAGGCATCTAAGGGAGCTTTATCATACTAATATCCAATTATCTTAGGTAATGGAAATAGCCTGTAAGTGATCTAAATGAAAATTAGGTAACGTCAAGTGATAGTGCCCATCTAGAGGCAAATTTGCTTAGAACCTTCACAATGCCAAGCTTTCAATTTGCCAGTTTGGCTGAAAAATCTCTTACAGTTATAGCAGGACAGCTGGAGGACTCAGATGGAACTTGGCGCAGAGTTGAGCGTCCTAGTGGGTCCCATTTGCTTTCAAAAGCATGAAAGATGGAAAAAAAAAACCTATCTAGAACTGAATTTAGCTACCTAGAACTTCTCTGCCTTGCTCATTCACTACTGAGGTTTTATGTATCACCAGTGTGATTTAAACAGGCTCTTTCACAAAGTCATTCCAATATAAGCTGCGTAGCATCAAACATCTCCAAAATTAATTCCAGCGTCCATCACAGAGAATTTACAATGAAATAAAACAAATCATTTTATTTCATTCTGGAGAATGTTCCTTTGCTGTGGTGGATGCGTTCTGGAGAACATATAAGAATGTGACTTCTCATTTTCAGAACTATCACAGTGTTTCTAATGACCGAGCAGGGATTAGGCAGTTGTAAAATGCAGATAGATGCACAGCCCTGCTTATAGCTGATTGCTTTGTTATATTGCTAGTTGCTTACAGCTTCTACCCCCTGACAAATTCATGGAGATAAACTTTGAATTATGTCAGAGAGAATTTTTAAACATTTTCCTAATGTGATTTGGATTTTCTGTTCTACATAGTTTAGAAGGTTAAATGCAAAGAAATTAATCAGAATTGTCCTGAATTTTCTGTAAAAGCAATTTTTGGCCCTTTGTCTATCACTGACATAAGTAATGTCACCACGAAGTACGTGTTTCTACTGCTAAATGACATCAAGATGAATGTTGTGTGGTCTGGGCTACACAGTCAGAAATACAGAGAAATATTCTTTTTCCCTTATCTTTTGTTTTGCAGAATCTATTAAATAATAATAATAGTATTTAGTGCTGACATAGGACCATGAAGATCGTGTTATGGCTGTTAACTGCTTGATAATTTCCCCTCTCTGATAATACTGTCCTCATTTTGCAAATGGGTAATCTGAAGTATAGGGAAATAAATTCTAGAAGTTCTTGTCAGACTTGGATCTTGGTCTGTATCTGTTCTGTGTAAACCAATGCTTCTTACTGATACCTGCTTTCAGATGTTCCACAATTACTGTCGAAGCAAGGAAATAATGATCCTATGTGATTTTCTCTGGTCTGCCTACATGCTTTTCATGTAGCTCTGTACTTGCACATTCAAAGCTGATTCAGTGCAGCGCTAGTGATTTACAGAACGATTGTTAAGATGTTCCATAGCAAATCGCCACATTAAAAACATGCTGAAACTATTGATTTTTATGCAAAGGAATTACTGTTCTCATAGATTTCGTTTTTGTCAGGGTAACAAAATGGTCCTAATTTCCTCTCTTAACAGAAGTTGGTTCAAGTCCCAGCCACGAATGCCTCCTCTACGCAGCTGCTTGGCATTTCTTAAGACAAAATGGGATTTTCAGAGTTTTTATTTTTAAGCACATCAGCTCTGAAAGATTATAAATTAAATATGGCGTTCTCTCCTCACTAACTAGTGAACTTGTTTGTTTAGCTTTCGGGACTGCTTAGAAAGAAGGAGGCTTTTGAAACACTGATTCCCTGCTACCTTAAAAAGTTTGAAGCACAGTCAGGGTACTGTTGAGGTAGTATAGACTGTCACAGCTCCGCTGAAACCTCAGGGATGTGTGCCCCTGGGACTTGCCCGGTGTTTCATGCTGCTCACGGGAAGGATCATTAGTTTAGGAGTTGAGAACGTGTCTTAGTGCATTTGATTGATTTTCCCCAAAGCACACTCATTTGCTACAAATTACAGGCTGCTTTTCTATTACATGGACTTCTTCACAGATGACACGTAAGAACAATGAAACTTTTTAGTAAATCTTCTACCCTAGATGCACAAACAAAACTGGCAGCTCGCTGCGGGTTCCCCGTTCACCCAGTACTAAGTGTGCTGCTTTGGCAGAGCCACTTAATGCTCACATCAGGTGGCTTTCAGCAAAATTAATTTGGTAGCCGCATTAACAACGTAGCCACGCAGGAACAGCAAGACCAGGGTGCTCTGAGAGGCCGTGGCACACCTTTCCCTGCTCATGACACGTGCGTGCTGAGAGAGGTCTGCTGCTGAGGCAAGGATGGCTTTAAAATTGAGGGGATGAATGAATAAATGAAGAAACATTTCATGGTGCGTGCTGGGGTCTAGTTTTTCCACAAGGCTGAGTCTCCAGGCTGAAAGGGTTCAGTGTATTGCCAGCCTGGCTTTCTTGTCAGGACGCCGTTGTCCCTGCCCTGTGCGCCCTGTTCCACTTATCACGGCTCACAGACAGCTCGCTGGAGACTTCCACAAGTAAGCAGTAAATAAAAGCATTAACTGAACACGGCCTTCAATTTCTCATTTGCTGGTGAGCGCTTTTAAAAATTATGCCAGCTTTAGGAGGATAAACCTAAGCCTTTAGCTACTTGCAGGAAACTTATGCAAGCACTAGCTGAACTCCATCAAGCGTTTCGGTTAAATGGAATTTTTTCATTGTCATGAATGGAAGAGTTGAGCTCTGCAAACAAGATTTACTGTGCAGCTCCATACACTTAGGAATTAATTTTCTAGGAGAAAACATTTTCAGACAGTGACTTAAAATTGGCTGTTCAAGTTCCTGCCAGGACACGCAAGCACATTAGAGTATTTGTGGAGAGCGAACACAACGGGGCAGTGAGTGCAGCTATAGCAGAGTCAGCTTTTTTTTTTGGAGTTTATTCTCCTAGAAAACTTTCCAAGTCCTTTGTCCGTATCGGTTAATGGTATCTTACAAAGCAGCGTCGTGCCTCTGCTAAAACAGACTCCACAGCTTGGTCAAAAGGGAGTAATAATAACCCTAAGAGGAAAATGTAAATGAAAACAGGCAGCCTTGGTTATCGCTGCATTTTTTCCTCTCATAAATTTATTTGCCTGATTTTGTACCAGCGCTACAGTCTAAGCTGTGGCAGGGAGGTGGGGAGGCAAAGGGGATGAGCCAGACAGCTAAAAAGAACAAACCAAAAGAGGCGCAGGAGGGTTTTTATACTAAATACTGTAATACTGCCCCTCCCCCAAAGGGAGGAGAAAAATAAGTTGGATGGGTTGAAAATATAAGTGTTGAAAACAAAGCAAGCGGTGTTGTTTCTAGTATTACAGACCTATGGTCTCTGCCTCTTCCCTGGAAAGTAGTCTGCAGAGCTCAAGTTATAAGCACATTTCATGCTGCAACTTTTGAAAGGGTCCTGCATGAGTTCCCCTGAAATTTCTGCACCATCATCATCATCTTTTAATAGAAGCCCACAGCACGTTGACCTTAAGCATAATGTGGGCATTTTGGATCTGTGGAAGTTTAGAATATTGCTTTCAAGGGTACACAATGAAAAAGAATTAAATTGTGCAAAAAAAAAAGCTCTCTAAACTCAGGAATAGATCCCTTATGTGTAACACTTCTTAAATTAATGGGATTATGGTGTCTGAGTCCCTTCTTCCCTTGCACACAGCCCTCTGCCCTGCACATCCCTCTGCTCTTGCTTTCCTTGATAACATAGTCAGCTTGAAAACAACCTGGTGTCCACCGTTAGCTAATGTAAAATCTGTTCTGTCAAACCGTTAGTGCTCTTGAGACGGGACCACAACAACTCTGCACAAATCAGAGGAAGTAATTATCACCACTGGAATTAGAAGGAATGTAATATTTCTTGAAAGGTGCTTCAGTTGCATTTTTGAAGAAGCTACTTCATAGCAGTGAAAATCTTTAGCGTGACTCAGAGGACAAGTCCTGCCAGGGTGTCCTGGGGACACTCAGGGACCACTCATGCAGCTCTGTCCTGCTCACGGTGATTTTGTTGGGGGAACCAGTTTAACTGCAGGATTTTGTCCTTGTTCCTCACATACGTGTAGAGTGGCTGCAGCCATTCAAGTTTTGCACAAACTACTTCTAAGTTAATTGGACATGGGGGCTAAACCTAAACCATGGGGGCTGCTTGGCTTTCCACAATATTTATTTCATCTGAGGCTTTGCTGCTGCACTTGGGCACTTCCTCACTATGTTCTCCTGAGAGCCCCATTTTCCTTTTTCCTCTGGGAATGACCTACAAGCCCTGTTCCTCTCACATGCTACTCTCCACAGACAGCTGTCCCTCATGGAAACCTTGCTGTTTCCCTGCCATGGGGAAACGGCTGTGGAGGGTGAAAGCCCAGGCTACTCTGCAGTTGGGTTGAGCTGGGATGTTGGTCACGTTTGTGTTGGAATTACACGGGAAATTGCTCTTACAAAAGAAGAGGGGCAATTAGGAGGAATATTTACCAGGTCAGATTCTCTTGATTCAAACTTTTCATGACCATAGGGACAGAAAAAGCAGGAGGAAAATTCTACTGATAGGATAGCATTTTATAACGCTTTCAAAAGCAGTGAAAGTCACAGATTATCTAGTGTGTGGCCTGCCCTTTGGTGTGGTTATTAACTTGTTTGGTAGCACAAGGAGCAGGAGTTGGAAAGGAAATGCAAACCACTTTGATAATTTCCAGGCCTGTCAAATCTCACAGTAAGCAAAGGACTCACTCGGTTGACTCATGTATTGCCTGATCACGGAGCTCATGAAATCTCTCGTCCATTCTCCCTCAGCTGTGTTTACCATTTTCTGGTAAACCAATCCATGCTAATTACCTTGATCAAACAGCTCTCGGTCAGTGCCTAGCCTGCCTGTGCCTGGCTGCTGTTCAGCGCCGAGGCAAACAGAGGTCATTCCCTCCTTCAAATGGTGTGGTGAGAAGGTCCCACCATGGGACCAGGTTGAGGAGAAGCCTAGTGTGTCACCTCATGTGCTACAGTCATGCTCCTGCAGATTAGCCCATCGCACTTGTGATGAAGAGAAAACACAAACCACCTGAGAAATCTGGATTTTGGTGTTATAAATTGTTCCTCAAGAAGTTAAAAATAGCTGGTTTATGTTCTCTCTGGCTAATCAGAGAGAAACGTGTCAAACTCCAATAAGCAATCTTTTTAAAAGGATGCTTAGAGAGAATATAACAATTGGACAATTTAATCTTCTTTTCACATGTGGTACAATTCCTCGCATTTGAAATCATCTCCTGTTCAGTTTTCCACATTTGAAGCCAAACCATTATGATTAACTGTTAGCTTTTATTTTTAGCCTTTTGAATGTGCTGAGTCTTTTTAGAGAAAACACACAGAATGTCCTATCAACTATTTTCACGCATTGTTTGTATCATAATAATCAGGCAATCAGGCACAATCATCCTTAATTTAATACATACGCGGTGCATTACCATGTCAATTGTACTAAAAGATACACATAAAGTGCAAATTAACTGACAAAAAGGGCAGGCTCAGACCATTGCCCTGCAAAATGCACTTGAGGAAAATCTGGGTAACTTTTCATTTGGAATTAAAAATGGGATTTGTTCAGGAAATGTGAAGAATACTGAACAGCGTGTGAGAGTGGCCAGATCTTTCTGGGGATCCTGACCCGGCAGCCACAACCTGGTTTGTTCTGGTGGTGGAATTTCGCTTCAGAAAGAGCGTGGCATGCAGACCCGGTTTGTAGTTTTTAAGATAAAGATGTTCTTACTGCTTGATAATAAAGAAAATCTTCCAATATTAGGCTTTTTGTTTTCTCAAATTGCCAACTATTAGTGTATGAGAAGACATGAAACGTTACAAACAGGAAAAGATGGGAGATGAGAGTGCTCAATTAGAAGTGGATCAGATTTACTCTACCCAACTGTCTATAGCAATAACGGCATTAGCTTCGTATTCTCTCATACAAAAGGCTTTTCCCTTTGCCCAGTCCATTCTGTACACCATGGACAATTGGAAGCCATTCACAATTCACTGCAGTTCTGTGCTTTAAGCACTAAGAGGTGACAATTTACCAGCACTGTGAATTAATCCCAACATTGGTGACTTCTTCCCTACTTATGCATGATGTTTTGGTAAATTTTAAAACAATATAACTTTACTATTTTGTGATCCACTACAACATGCACCTACAGAACTTGTAACGTTTTTAGACTTATCAATACAAATGGTGCTGGGCTGACAGTAATTGTAGTAGAGATTTTTTTTCGCTTCAGCACTGGGGTTTTTAAATGAGAATAATATTTAAGTTATTGCTTTAAAGACTTTATTACACATTTTATTATCCAAAGTAAGTTTGTGCTATGTTAGCTTTCATATAATAGTGTACCTTTTTAAAAGAAGCTTCTATCTCTAAAGGGAATTTACCTCTGAAAGTGGAATTTGGGTTTTAAAGACTAGGCAGGGAAATAACACACCCAAAAAAAGGAAGTTGAGAATTTTGTTCAATGGAGACAATGTGGGTAGATCACTGGGTGGTAGTGACACTGCCCATCCTTGTGTGCATGACAGGAGACGTTCCTTTTGAGAAGGACTAGGTGAGTACTGTGCTCTGGGCCACGCAATTCCCAAGTGGCGCCGGCGTCTTATGTGCAACTTAAATTGTGCATTAAATGTACCTCAGCTGTGTGAAGCAGGTAGAAAAAGTCAGAATATGGAAAACGATGCTTTTGTTGGTGCAAGCCCCATTTTAATAGCCTACTGAAACCTGGTGTTAAAATAATCTTTTAAAAAATCATTAATTTATATAGCCTCTGTTGTAGGACTTGACCTGTGTATCTCAGGAATAGTACACCCTACAGCAGGCTCTTCTTATGTACCCTTTTACACTGGTGCAGTTATGGTCCGTAACCCCAGTACCATATCCACAGCTTCATTATATCCTCCATGTAGGAGCAGTACCGAATTCATCCTGTTTAAGATTAGCTGACATATGAAGAGTCATGACTGGTCTCTTAAGTGACTTTTACCTGGAAGTACTTGCCTTTAGTCTTTATTTTTTGCCATCCTCCACATAACTTTGAAGCATGCAAGAGTGTGCAACAGTGAAAGCAAGTAACAGCTCTGGCGATCGAGCTTGGCTCAGGATCCAATTTAATTTATGCCTAAAATTTCAAAAACATGAACCTCAGGTGCTCAGCCCCATAAAATATCACAAGGATATTGGTAATTTTGAAACCCCACCTTCATGTTTAACTAATCAAGTAAACCCTCTAAATGTTTCACAGGATTGCCAAATGGCTGAGGTCGGAGAGAACCTCAGGAGATCGTCTAGTCCAGCCCCATTGCTCACATCAGGGTCAACTAAAGCCTGTAGCCCAGGGCCATGTTTCTTCCTTGGGTGAATAAAAGCACATATATGTTAAGCATGTGAATAGTCCTTTTGGGCCATATATATATACATAGGTTTGATTGATTGGATGAATATGAGAAAGAAACCAGCACAGGAAGGGAGGGTGAAAATGTTTCCTGAATCATTTGAGGAGTTTAAAAAAAAAAAAAGAGAGAAAAGAGAGAACTCTTTAGTGCTATTTTTTCTTCTTTTCTCTGAGTTCTGCAGGCTTCCCAGCTCAGGAAGATTTAGTTTATTTCTTAAAAGGTCTTGCTTACAGAGCAGACCTTTTTCTGGCTCTGGCCAGCTCTAATAAAAATTAGCAGTAACTTTAGCAGCTGCCATACCACATGACCGCTTGGAATTGCATAACTTTTTTTCCTCCTAAAGAAACACACAAAGAGATCATCACATCTCCACCCTTGCAGCGTTCTCTGAAGTGTATTTCTCTAACTTGATTTCTAAACAAAAAAATCTTTTTCCTCTTTCTTTTAACAATCCTCTTAAGACCAAAATCTGACTGTAAATAGTAACTAACAGGCTCTAGGTAGAGCTTTCATAAGTTAAGTGAATAGGGTGATTATTTTTATTTTTGCTCAAACTGTTACTGTGTATCAGTAAGAAGCCACATCATGGATGAAAGATAAGATTTAAGATACAATATTCTGTTGCTGGACTTGTGGGGGGTTGAAGGCTTATAATATTTGAGAATACGCTTTTGGCTGGAGAGATGTTGTGGTTTGACGAGGTGGTCACGGTGAGGAAAGACTCCTGTGGCCGTACCACGTGTAAACTGAACCCAGACTGTTGGCTCAGACCAGGTCCCATTCATTAGCTGGAAATCCCAGACTGTCCAACCTGATCAGCCAAGATAGAGCAGTCGAAAGTTTAAATTACTCTTCCTGCGTGGCACGTGGAGATGCACCATTGGTTTTGGGCTAATTATTCTTCCTTCTAGCAAAACAGGAAATTTTCTTCCATAATCCTGCTGATGCAGAGTAAGTACTACGTTGTGTGAAGACAGGTGGGACTGACCTGTGAGCAGACATCATGTTGCTCTACACAGAGGTGTGGCTGAACCTGTTGAATTGAACACGGTGAAGGGCATAAGAGCCACCAGGAACCCTGTGCAAAACAGCCTGTCTGCTGTCCAGAGCAGCTGCTGGGACACCCATCCCTGCAGTTATGTTACATTTTTCAACTATTTCTACATGGTTCTCAAACTTTAAAGCACTTTTTAAAAAGAAATATTTGATGGACTTGTGTAAATCTGTACTATGTGTGAAAATTTATAGTCATTTGCTGAAACCTAAGAACAAATGACCTCCTTGCTGTACTGTGCTTTTTTCTGATGCAAATTTCTTGCAAGGAAAAAGATCTGTGTTTAATGAGGAGACCCCACTGAATGCATATTTATGTCTCTTGTAGCTCATTCAGAATCAAGGGTAGTATTCATATATTGTAAGTCTTAAAGAAATCTTACGTCCACAGTTAGGAAGAATTCTTAAATCATTCAATATCCTTTGAAAGAGCTCTGTATCAAGCTCTTTGAAGCTCCACTCATCCCAAATCTGAACAAACAAAAGCCAGGTAACAATAGCATCATAGAAAATGAAACGTTGCTAAATTAACGAGCATGTTGCCACACAAAAAAGCCCTGGGAGCTACATTTCTCGGGGTCACCATCACTGACTGGCACCAAGTTAGCTTCGCTCGAGTTGAGGCAGTTGTCTTAACCACAGGCTTGCAATCAAGTTTGAATTTATGTAATTTTTACTTTTGCACTTTCCCATTTTTTTCCTGCTAATACTTCACTGCTACTTCATCAGGAATCCCTAGCTCTCATTTCAGAGTGAAATTCTGGTGCTTTCGATGCTGCAGACGGAAGGAAAGCTGGCCTCTCCCAGCCTGCCTTAAGCATCAAACAGTTCGGAACTTAAAGCACTGAACTGTCTTCAGATGCAGTTACAGTTCGCAAGTGTCCTGCTAGCAACTCTTGTTTTAATTTAAAAGTTCGCACAGCCAGCTAGCTGATCCCTTCCTGTATTTGAAGGAGCCAGTACATACCAATGCCTTTTTAAAAAAAAATATAACCTTTCATTGTTTCCCTTTCAATCTGGCTTCCCTCTTTCCTCTTAAAAGCTTTGTAGGCAAAGTTTCCTCTGCAGCGGGGGAATTGCCGACTGTTGCTGTTACAAACCTTTCTCTAGCAACTAGAACCTTTTCCTTAGCTGCGGGAAGTGAAGCTGGCTAAAACTAATTAAAATGTTCTCTCTCTCTTTCTCTCCTTCTAAGTTTACCAAACCCCAAGTTTGTTTGCTCACTTTGTGGATTTCTCATTGCAGAAGCCATTGCAGACTTGCACAGCAGCCCACTTTAGAAGCGAGCAATAAACCCAGGAATGAGCAAGGGTGTCAAAGAGAGCAATAGATAATATATTAGCCTCTTGGCCAGACTAGCAGGTCTCCAAGCTTTATAGATTATTAAAGGCTACTTTTGCTGCACTGACATTGCTTTTCAGTTAGTTTTCCCAGCTTGCCTTCCCCAGACACTCTGCTGCAGTTCTTCATTGGACATCCAAACTCATTAGATTAACAAGAAGCATTTTAGTAATGTATCTGAGGCAGAAATAGGGAGAAGTTGGGGGGCTGAGGAGATGCTGGGGAGTCTCTTTCACAGTAAACAGAATTTCAGGCATAAGCTAAGGGAAAAGTGTGCCCGCCAGTCCTCGGTTTGAGTGATACACTTAGTTGCTTGCTTTTGAATACTGTTATAATTTGAATAGATTGACAGAACAAAGGAGCCCAAAAAACCCAGTCAGAACTAAGATACACTTGTCACTAACTCTGTCCCTTTTATCTTAAATAATACCTTACCCCCCAGATAATTTGCTTTCCGTTGGTTTATTCATCGCCTGAGGTTCTGTTCAGTATGAACAGGGGTTGCAGAGCCTGGCCCTTACTCCTGGATTGTGTCTGATTACAACCATTTAATTCCCCTCCTTTAGAAAACCTTGGAAAAAAAAAAACACAACTAAGCCCAAAAGCTTTTAACCACTTAGAAAGTGTTTTCTTGCAGTTTCAGGAAGAAATGCAATTATCATGGCTGCTTAATTAAAGTGAGTTGTCAATGAAGCGATAAACCATGGTAGAATTTACTTATCCTTGTAGAAGAATGCAAATTAAGGCTATAAATGGAGGTCTTGGGAAAGGTCTTGACCGCTTTTTGCCACCAGACTAATAACCACACTAAGTCATTCATATTCTCGGGCAATCAGATTATGTACATCAGGGAAAAAAGGACTATGGAAATAAGTGTGTAAGTCAGACATGCCCAAAGAATGCACATCTTTGTTTATATCTATCCTTGATGTGTTAATCAATGAGTTAACTGCAAACCACAACATTTCAAGCAAGTCCTTTGAGAAGGGAAATGGTCTTTGACTAAGCAAGTAGCCAAGGATAGTAGGACAGTATTTTAAAAGCTCCTGTAAATGGAAAGACAAATCCTGACTCAATGTCCTATTAATTTGATATCTGCTATGACAGAAATCTTGTCTAGCTAAAGTCAGCGGTGAAGATTTCACTGAGTTTGAGAACTGATGGCCACACTTGTAAAATCTTTTCTAGTCTAATGCTAAAGCATAAATTTAGAACTATTTAACTATTATTGTAAGTTCCATGCAAGCCTATAATATGATCTATAGGTGAGCAGGAATTCCTAGGGATAGAGGTGCCCCTTGTGAAAGTAGTGTTGCCATAAGATGTCTATTACAGGGGAGAGAAAACCTGAACATGTAAAACATGCATGGTAATGCTTAACTATGGAATTTGTTTCACTAAAGCTAAAGGGACTACTCAGCTGCTTCAAGTATATGCGTTAGAATAAGAAAAACTGGGGTCTTAGGTACTACTCATGAGCATCAGAGGCTATACATACGTGAAAATAACCGAAACGGATCTACAAAAGACAAATTCATTTTACATTTCCTTCAAGTGTGTAAAATCTTAACCAGCCATTGAAGAATCCAAATTGTGGTATTTGACACGTGAGAATAAATTTATGGAAAACAGAAAGGTTTTCCGTTCAGTCCCCTACTTCAGTTGTTCCAAACTGCCCGACTTTGATTTGTAATGTCCGGATTACAAGCTGCTTTTATTCTCCTGACAAACAAGTTTTTGACACAAGACAATAAACCACCATATATTATGTTGCTACAGATTACTACATTTTCTTTTAAAGAAAATGAAAAGCAGCATTAGCTTTGTGTTTGAAATGGAGAAACGTTGCGGTGTTTTTACCTTTTCGGAATATTGCCCTTATTTTTGTTACAGTGCATTCATTTTCTATTCCTTAAATTTCAGTTTCTACCCTTAATTGCAGAGTAGATACAGGCTTGGAACCTGGAATAGTGGCTGTGCAACAGACACACTGACTTCTACCACTGCTGGTGATTTAGAGATACATCATTCTTCGCATTAGTGTCAAGCATGCAAGTTATTTAAAATTACTTTTCTTCCCCAAATATAAATTTGGGTGTCATGATCTAACTAAATCTGTTTTCTAGAAGTGTATAGTTCAGCTCCACAGCTGAAAATTTCCTTTTGCTTGGATGTAAAAATTTAAGAAATCCCAGATCAAGATCAATTCTGAAAGCAGTTTATTCTCGTTCTCTCCCAGCCATTGTCAATCATTTAAATAGCCTTTGGATTAAAGTACACCATTCTATCAAAACACATCACATTTTTGACATTAAGAGCACTAGCCTATCTCTGGATCACAAATGGGCCTGATTTTTGTTTCGCTTTACCCTTTACTGTGTCCGACAGGATTTCCTACCGTTGTTTGTGAAAAGAAAGCAGGGGCTGGGGTTGGAGGGGAAAGCATAAAACTGATTGCTTGATGGTTTAATGTTACAGACCACCTACCCCGAGGAGGCTGAGGGCTTCAAACTGAAATTCTAAAGGAGGAAAAAAAAGCTACAGAGCAGCAACCAACAGATAGGTAGAACCTAGTGGAAAATTAGCAAGACAGTAACAGATGAGTCCATTTTGTTAGCAGCTTGGTACTTGGAATAGCTTCATGTGTAAGAAAATATAAAGCAAAAGGAGCCACGTAGGGGGAAAGACATTCGACAGACATTTAAAGACTTCCTAGACAGTCCTAATATAATCTTATACACTTAAACACCTTGTTATAAGAGCTGTGTATGTTCAATGTTGTTTTATACAAGTCCTTTATTGTAAATTTAGGGAAGAATGTAAGTAAATATAAAAGGAGGGGAAAGAAAATTAAACCTGCATATCTCCAGAAGCTGTTTTGTTAGCAAGAAAGCACAACGCAAGATTTTTTTAGTCAGTTCTTTTAGGACCTCAGGCAATGTATCTAGAAAGTATTTATTTTTGATAAATACTGGAAGTTAGCAACAAACTATAGATGTACCTTTCACTGCATACAATTTTTAAAAAATTATTTCTAGTCCTCCCTGTAAAACTTGAAAAGACATCTTCAGTTTAAGTCTGGAAGTCAGGTATGCACTAAATATTTATAGGAAGTTCTATAACAGTGTCAAACAAGTTTAGAGAGATTAACAGAAACTGAACAAATACAAGCAAAGGGTGAGAACTGGGATTTTCAAACTGAAGGCATCAATGCAAACACGTCAGGAGATCAGATAATATGTATAAAGACAAGTACTGCAAATAAGTCAGTGGTCAGGTATCCAACTGAAGCAAATATTTTCACAGGTACTGTTGTTATAGACAAACTAGTGAAAGGCAGCCGATGTGCTGTTGAAAGGAATGGAGTTGAATTTAAAATTCACTTTCAGCTGAAATATTTGACTATTTACAATCGCCCATAAAAAAATCAGTTTATTTTGAGGCATTGTGCATCTGACTAATTCCTCTGTACAATCATCATTTAAGATTTTTTGTAGTCTATGGGGATTTTGAACAGGAGGAGGAATTTTCTCAAAATAGGAGAATCTGATTGAAAAACTACAGATTGTGATGGACTCCTGAACTCAAAGCAGAGCGTTACCACAATTAGTTTAGGGCATTTGCTTTGGTGTAATTAAAAAAAAAACTTTAAATGAAGGTTTTAATTAATTTTTAAATGAAAAGAAATTTAAAAGCTGTCAACCAAAGTGAGTTTACTCAGAATATATCCCACATCACTGCTGTTTGTCTCCATCATGATAACATTGCATAGGAATTTACGTAGAAGGGGCTAAAACCTTTTATTCCCAAACACATTTATCTTAGTCTCCACCACTTGGGAGTCCAACAGCAGAAGTGCACAAGGCCAAGCAGATACCTCCTCGTTTGTGTAAAAGCCAGTTCCTATGTGCTGCAAGTCAGCAAGAAGGGAGAGTCTTCCTGCTTCGGCAGCCCTGAGAGGGATGTAATTTTTGGTTGAGATCTCTTCTTTAGGGAGAAGTCTGAATCAATCTATTGTTTCATGGGAGAACAGCTGCAGGGGACGTGAGGGAAGTTGGAAGGAGAAAGGAAAAGCTGATTCTTCAAGATGGAACTGAAAGTTTTCTTGGTAAACAGATGTTCTGCAGTGGCTGTTTTCTACCAGTGTAATTGGTTATTAGCCCATAAAGGCCAATAGGTTCAGTGAAGCGAAGGGATGCCTTTTAACATTAACAGGTGCCAGCACAAGCCTTGTCACTTCACACACTTAAACCAAAATAGGATTTTAGTTATAAACCCCAGTGGCCATTTCACTGCTATCAGTGAAGGAAGAACTGCACCTTAGCAGCTGCCAGGCTGCTGCAAAGCCTGACACTAACTTTCCTTTCCAGGTGGGGACTGTTATTGTTTGGAATGCCCCTTTTAGAGACCTCTTTCACAGAGCCCTGGGACACGCAAAGATCCTGGGAGCTATTTTGAATCCTTGCAACAGGTGGTTAGAGTCAAACTGCAGTCCATAAAAGTTGTAGTCTTTCCAAGATTTTCATGTTAGCAGCAGGAATTATTTCTTACTTGCTGGATAAGAATTTCAGTAAGTTGTGCTCAATTTTTACATGCTGCTTATAAGCAGCAGTCAGGGCAACTGTTGTTTCTGTTCTTTCTGCTTCAAAATGCGTATGAGCAAGCATCTAATCTGATATGAAGTAGCAGCACAATAACCAGATGTCTTGTTAATGCTTTAAAGTATCTTTGGTTAAAACCATCGACAAAAGTTCTATCCACTTGTTCAGCTTGCACTTAAAGGATTCCTAAATACAAAGCTGGATGAGGCGTCATGTCACACAGCTAGATTCAAACTCTGTTATCAGGGTCTTACATGAACTCTGATGCTTGCACTGAATCAGTATCAATTTCTTTCAGGGCCTGATGTGATACTGTATGATTTTCTAAGGTCTGCTCCCATGTCTGTCTTTGTTTCTCCTCTGCATGGGACCAGACTGGGGCCGCAGGACCCAGCAAGAGCACAGCTCTTGCCTCAAAGCTGAACCAAGGCTTCCTCCCAGCTCTGCAGTGTCAGAATAGTCTTATGCCTTTCCATTCTTCTTTCTGAGGTGTAACAAACAGGCATCAGAAATTGCCACGTGTGAAGGTCTCACGGCTCTTTTGCTGTGTCCACCTCAGTTCTGAAACCCAGAGAGCCTAAGTCTGAAATCCCTATAAAAAAAGTTGTACTTATTTTTATAATAGTTCACATAGCAATGTGTTCACAGAGTATTTTCAGCTCCTACAAATCTTCCCTGCTGCAGGCAGCATGGAGTCATACAGACACTATTTTTTCCAGTGGTGGGAGGTAGAAGGTCTAATAACAAGAAAAATACTGGTAATAAGAACCTACTAAAATTAGTTTTGTCTTACTACTACCAGTACGAAATAGAGAAAATAGCAGAGTGGCATGAATGGAACTGAACAGACGGTAGCAGCAGAAGGTAAATAACGCAGTGTTTTACATAAGCATCAAATATTTGACAGTTTTACAACCGGCTTGTTATTGCCAACAACTGTTGCGTTAGGATAAGGAGCATTTGCTCTTTCCATTTCTGGCTTTCTCACATTGTCAGAACAGCTCATGCCTGGAGGACGTGCTCAGAAGCTGTGGCTTTGTATTAATGCCACTTGGGCATCTGAAGGGTTATTTACTTGTTCAGCTATCACAGCAGAACTCAAAGGTTTATTTAAGCAGCTCACCAGAAAGAAAACAAAGCTGCCTACTGAGGTAGGGCCTCATCCTGGCTTCAGTGTTATTTCACACATAATCAGCCAGGACTTTATTTTCTGTGCCCACACTAAAGAAGGTAGATACCTTCCACCCTACCTAACCTCTGTCCCACAGCAGAAAAGTTACATGAAATCCAAGACTGTGAGTCTTTTATTATCACTCCAGTAGTACCTGGGAACCCCCATAGACATTGAATCCCTATTGACAATAGTGCCCGTCTCAAAATGTGCAGCATCAATATTCAAAAATGTACGGATTGACAAAGTCAAGAGAGATTGTATCATCATCATTAGGGAGGCGAGGCACAGAAGCTTAATTTACCCAACTTCATGGCTAAGCCAGCTGTGGAACCCCGACCTTTTAGTCCATGGAGTTACTAACCACAAGGGCAGCCTGCTTCCCCAGAGGCTGAATCAACCCGGACAGCTGCAGTCCTCAGCTCCAGGCTGCTTTAGTGCTGCCCCTCACTCCTAGGTACAGATGGAAATCTGGGGTAGCTTCACAGTGCCTTTGTCTAGACTAAAGATCTAGATAAATAATATTAAAAATTTTACAGATGACACCTTTTAAAGAGGGCTTGACAAAGCACTGCGTATATTAATGTATGCTGAACTAGTCACGGGAAAGATTAGGCAAGCATCGCTTTTAATGTCACCAAGTGAGCCTAAATTAGAGTACATACCATGCCCACACTAGATGTTTTTGGTCATGCTAGAACAGACTGGCTAACCAGTTCTAACAGGGTTGAAGTCAGCGGAGTTACAGCAGCAGCATAAAGCGATACAAAAGTGATCAGGTAGAAAATTCAGCAAAATATTACTTCGTTAATAACAAAATACTGTGGGAATTTACTAATCCTTAAAACATAAAACAGTTACCTTGAGACTAAGAAAATCATGACAAGTCTGAGACAAAACAGGAATCTTTTCAGAAAAGTCCTGAAAACAAATATTTCAATAGTTGAAAATGCTTCTTAAGCCACAGCTTCAACGCCCGCAGTTATATACCCTATAAACAAACTATACTTACACTTCATGATGAATAGGAAGCATCTATAACAGTGATAACAGCTGCTTAAAATTCCACTTTTAATAAAAATAGTTTTGTCTGTGACTTCTGTATTTGACTACAGCTTGCTGTATTTGACTACTTCTAATAGCAATTAATAATAATCCTTTTAAAAAAGAGCAAAACATGAATTGGTTTACAGCTAGAGAAAGCATTTATTCTTTGTATACCTAAGACTCCAGAGGGAGGTTTGGGTGTCCAAGGAATGTAGGGTGGGGTAGACTGTGGCTTCCCTTCAGCCCATGATAGATTAGCCCCAAATTACTGTTTCTGCTGCCATTTTTAGTGATTTGGTATCAGCAGCTAAAGACTCTTCCGAGATAAGACGAGGGCATGTAAGCCCTGGTGGGTTCTCCTCCTGGGGCAGGACTATATCAGTCTGGCAGCTGTTGCTCTGATGGAAAAGGTATGCTGACAGTTCGGGGTGAGCTTCGACAAATGGCACCAGCTTCTGAAAAATGTGCTTCTAACAGGACTGCCCCGAAAGTGTTTATTTAAGGATTTCGGTGTTGTTATGCCTGACATTTGTGTTGAAACCTGAGTTTTTATAGTGTGAAATGAAATAGCGTTAAAATGTTTCCAGAAAAATATATTTGGGGATGTATAACAAACACTAAACCATTACCCAGTAAGGATCTGTTGACATACATAATCTGTAGCACTGACATGGTTGCTGGTTTTAACCAAAGATACTGAGTAGGCATTATTTATACTGGAGAGGATGGCCTGCAGGAGAGTGATAAGATGATAGCTAAAGTGCAGATGACAGACCTGAAGTTCTTAACTAGCCCCCACACCCTGGGACAGTAATGCTGGTTCTGGAAAGCAGAAGCCAGCTGAGAAATTGAGATCCAGACACTCCTGCCAAGTCTGGGAGTCACTAAAGTGTAACTCTGAGACCATCTCAGTGCTGTACATATAATAGTGATTTTCAAACTCAGAAGAAACCATTATTTCAGATAAATTTTCCCATGGGCCATATTCTCCATTACCTTGTCCCTTGCGCCATCATTTTATTTAATGTGGCAAGCACATAAAACACTATGGTTCCCACTGCCAGTGTTTCACACTCTGCAGTTTAAATATGACTGTGCATGGCAGGAGGGAAGGAGACCCAGAACAGCTAGGAATTTTACACGGAGGAAGGATGCTCATTGATTTCCTGCCTTCTGCCCCTGGATACTCTGCTCACTTTGCATTGTCTCCCCACTAAAACCCCATGGTTTACCACTCACACTGTTTTGCAACACAGGAAAAACATCATTAAACAATGTTTTGACTTGTGTCACGAACTAGAGGGCCTGGGAGCTGACTCAGTACTCCAGTCTGCTCATAAGAGCACTGCTAGAACTAGACATATCTTTAAAGATCTGTACATCCAGCAAGTTTAAACTTTAAGGACTTACTGCCATTCCTTCATGATAGCAGGAAGTGCCATCCTCAGCAGGGCCACATAGCTACATGGTTTTTTCATTTTGACTCTTTAAAAATTACACGTGCCATTTATGCTTTGTCCTGCTGGTTCCAGGTGGCAACCTTGGAGCCACCTCTGGGTAGGTTTCCCTGGTGCAAGACCTGCTGCTGACTCTCACGTTCAGCACTTTCCACTTTGTTTCACCCAGAACTATTAGGTAGTCATTGAACTGGCAGCTGAGGTAACAAATTCAGATTAAAACTTTGGGGTTTATTTCCCCAGCGTGCTGAAATAATCACTTCCAGGATGATTTTGGCGCAGTACTTCCCCACTGTACTTGGTGACTGCAGGGAGTGCACACACAGGAAGTTACCGAGGCTTTGCTGAGATACAGCAAGTTTAACTAACTTACAGTAACATAGCTACTTTTAATTCTATCTCCAGATGCTAACTTTCAGTGAGGAGGTTTAGAGGCTGGTGGTACTAGCCTCACCTTCAGTCCTTCAAGCACTGGCCTAGCAGAGACTCTGCCACTTGGTCTCTTAGCGTGTGAGAAGGGAAAACAGGGCAACTGTTCACAAGCTTGAAAGAATAGGTTTCAACTTGGGGTGTTAACTTACACCATGTATAATTTCACAGAGGCTACATGAATTGTGACTACTAGGTTAAGATACATGGAAATGACGTTTGTGCTATGTGTTAGGAAGTATTGATTTGCATTTATACAACTGCAGGAGATGTACTGTAAAACTGATGTAATTATGTGGCTGAAAAGAACCTGTTTGTAATTAGGAGTTTGAGTAGGATAAGTATACAAGAACGCAAAAAATGGGACTTGATTAATACCAGAAAATTCCCACAGCATACCACATGTCCTTACATCCAGTGATTCACATGGGAATCCACAGTGCCTGAAGGAAACTGCCCGTAGGTACTGCCACTGACCCGTTCGCTCATCATAGGATCATTCCCTTTACACTCTTCCCAAAGCTGGGGAAGCTAAAAATACCTCAGTGTAGTTGTCTTACAAGTGTGACTGAAGATTTCTGTTTTCTAGGACAGTGTTTGAAATTATGGAAGAGTCAGTTAAACATTTCCTTTCAGACGAGTATAAATGAATAGGAATTAAGAGTTAGAGTGCCTAAATTAAATATTGTTTTCCATTACATACGTATCTTCAAAGCATTTTTTTCAGAGAAAAGATGACAGCACAAACTTAGAAGTCCCTCTTGTTGAAGCATGGCAAAAAGTCATGAGGTTGACTCAAGACCAGAAGAGTTCTAAAAAAATCTGAGAGTTTTTCTTTGAACTTACATTTCAGTTTCAAGCCTTTCTCCAAGGGCTAAAGATTTTGTGATGAAAGCTGATGTTCCCACTTAAGACCACAGTTCCTAGGTGTGAGGCATTAAAAGAGAAACATGAACTAGAAGGGGGCTGGTGAGTACATACACCTGAGCAGGTCTCATGGGGTGAGATTCAGAGTCTGATTTGGTGAGTGGGAGATGGAGCATTCATGCACCCGAGGCCTCCAGAGCAATTCCAAAAGTTGACTCTGAGGGGCCACCTGAGCATCAGCTCCCACTCATGCCTCCCAGGAAGATGTGTCATGTTAGAGAATCCTGGGCACAGAGGTTACACATCAGGCAGATCAGTGCCTGGAGCAGCACCCAGATGAATCTCACCTTTGCACATGAAGCCTGCCTGATGGGCTCAGGTGCTGGGGAGTCTGACAGGCTGAAACTGGCATTTTTCCATCAACAGTTTCATTGCCATCAATAGTATAGATTTACCAAAAATGTGGTGAAGAAATTTAAGAGGTTTATCCAGAGAGTGACAGTCAGGAGAGGATTGCCCACCAGTGTAACAGCTCAGGTGAAGCTCCTGCTGACCACAGAGTGAGCAGTAGCTCCTGCCCTTGGAAGCAAGGGACTTTCACAGACAAACAAATGGCAAGTCCAAAAGAAGAGGAAGGACTAATCCTGCCACCTAACTAGTAGGTGCACAGTCCATCAAAGAGCAGAGTTTTGTGGTCTGAATCTGGCCTTCACGTGTCTGTGCCCAAGTTCTGAGCTGAACATCTGAGATTTGCATGTTTGAGGCTTACTATTATGTGCATCCACGTTTGCAGGTGTTACCCATAACATACATCATGTTAGGTCCCTAATCTTCACAAGATCTCTCAGATGTTTTAACATAGTGAACTTTTTTCCACTCTAAATGTATAAACTGTTCTTGAGCCATCACTGCTTTGCTGCTGAGTGTCAATATGACCTGCTGAGCATTAAATACAGTCCACAGCTTGAAGACCTACAGAATATTCTTATGAAACTATCGTTTTCAGAGACAGTGGATAAAACCAAAGCTATATTGCTGATTTTACAAAAATATATGATCAATTCAGTGCAAACATGCAAAGATACAATGAAAAAACTGCTGTAACAATTATCCCTGCATAACTCCTGTTCGGGGTTTGAATATGCTATTTGTGAGGTTTAAATTGCTTTTGCAGTCAAGTGTTATAATCCATTAGTGATAAGAAAAGGTATTTGTCTATCGGTTGTGGTTAACTACATTCCTTGTATTAGAAACAATTTAGTCTCTTATGTGAGCCCAGTGCAGGAAATTGTTTAGAGGGAGTCTGGCTGCAGAGCTGGAAAAATAGAGTAGTTAGTGCTCCCTTCCCCCAGCAGCGATGTGATGTCGAACTGAACACTGACAGCTAACAACTTAACCTTTAGGAGTGTTGCACTACAGCACTGCATACTTCTGCTCAAAGGATTTCAGCTGCTTCACTCAATAACTCCTTAAGTAAAATTGTGTAGAAGGAGTCATGCTTTTCAACTCTTCCTGGGGTTTTTCCTCTTCAAACACTGATGTTCCTCCTGTTAAATCATGCTAATTGATTTTTTTTTTTAGATATCATTACTCTTAAAACAAATAAAGCCTAAATCTCTGGAAAAATGGAAGAAAGCTTTAAAGATTTTGTTCTCAAGTGGGAATTGCAGTTTCTCTGTAAGAATATGCTATCAGACCAGATTTGCTACCATCCACACCACTTTCCTTTGGGTATTGGAACAGTCCTTGCTAAATATTACCAGCTTTGCATGTTGGGCTAAGCATTGGTAGGGAATCAGTACATTTCCTAGCATTTTTTTCCTCTATAAAGTTGCTGACAAATGTTGCAGCAGACCCCGAACATATGACCTAACACAGTAAAGCATGATGCGTATTACATATCACAGAGTCATCGAAATCGGAGATAGGAAAGACATATCCAGTGGTAGTGTCAGCCCCCATACTGGCACTCAACTGGTATACTAATAATCTTGGCCACTACCTGCTCTCTGCCTTATTAACACCCCATAGCAGAATGGAAAATTATAAATTACTTTCAGGTCCATAGTATACTGACCATGTACTAAGCAAGATTTTTCTTCTAAATATTTTAAAGTACTAATTCAAAGGCACTGCAGACCTAAGTCTTTCTGATGGCCCTGCAATCATCTCCTCGTACATTTATTTACAAGTTTCATTTTGGGAAGGAGTTGGTCTGGTAGGAAAGCAGGGTCAGCAGCCTGTTAGAGGCTGGCTTGACCTATCCTGAAACCCCAGAGCAGCCTTCCTGGGGGATTTAAGAGCTGTGGCTCTTCCAGCAAGTTCAAGGTGTTTCTAGAAAGCTTAGCCCCTCAGGGAAAGCTACAGTCACTGGACGGGCCAACACCTGATATTGTACTTAGGATCCCTGTATTCTTACTGTTTAAAATAATCATTGCAGAGTATGCGTTTTTTAGGTTTCCAGAGGCTCACTGTTTGCTGACAGTCTTTATTTTGTCCTGTAAAACACATGAACTCCATTTTTGGCAGAGGAATTGGAATATGAATGATGCAGAAGAGGCAGCTTTCCCACCTGGTGTGGATGGCAGGTGCTCTGAACCACAGGGAAGGCCAGTTTATGCACTAAGGAAGGCAAGCAGCAAAAGAGGAGACAAACTGCATTACGTAGGGTGTATGTGTTTATCAGAAGTGCTGCAGAACACAAGCTACTGATTCCTGACAATGAGTATAGAGCCTGTGCCAGGACCATGTCTTCCTTACAAGGGCTAGGCATCAAGCCACACAGCGATAGCTTATTCTTCACAGCAAATAATCCCATTAATACCAAAATTCTTTCCTGTGAAAAGTGTTTGGAAGTCATACATCATCGTTAACATGAATATTTCCTGCTATCCTGCTGCCAGGGTCCTTCCAGCAAAGCCTGCAAGAAGGAACGTGGCGTTTAGCGATGGTGGTGCTTGTAGCAGAGTGGGAGGGTACTAATGCCACAGCATCTTGAGTGGGTCACATTTCTCTTATGGTTTTAATCTGTATTCATCTGACAGTGATTCTGACTTGTTTTCATTGAGCGTAACCAGATGTTCGCTTTTCAACAACAGATGAGAAAGTAAGGGCACCGTTTGCAAGATGAAATGCCTTTAGAGAGAGGGAAAGGATCATGCTGCATCTGCACCACCGTTCATTATTTATCTTCAAAGACTGGGTTAGATTTACTGCATCTGTCAATCATCTCCAAGCACTTACTCCATTTTTCCCCCTCCTCTTTGCAAATCACACCCATCAAATCCACTGCTGTCAGGCAGATAGCAGGAGGGATCTCCCCCTAAAGGGCCTCTCCAGCTGAAAGCAAAACAAGCACCTGATAATCCAGTGGAAACCCTGCGGGATATAAATATACCTGCAGTATATCGGGTCAGAATAACCAGAGGGAATCTACGGGTTGGAACACCAGGGTGCTCTGTCCAGCCAAGTCCAGTTCACATCAGCATCCCTTTTTACATGTCTCAAGTTCTCCTCAAATGGGAACAGTTTATCCAGTGTCTTAAAGCTTAACTCCCACCCCCCAACATTTACTTTGCCTTCTTGCTTCAGGTAGTGCAGTAAAACACTTACCCAGCATCTGCTCTACGTGCAGCTGAGATTTCTGCTCTGGCTTCAGGCAGCCTCTGCCTCCACAGCTATAAAAGAAGGCACCACTGGAACAAACACAGCTTTGCCTTTGCATGGAAGGTCTAAACTGTGGGACAGCCCTCGCTAAGCCTGATGCAAGTTCACAAGGATTTGATAATTTACATTCTGCTCCGCATTACATTCTTCCTTGCATCCTGTTTCCCACAGAAAGAGCGACTGGAATTAAATACTTGGTGCTCACCTGACAGATAAACATCCTCCGAGCTGTAACTAGGGAACTAGTTCAGTTTTTGGCCATAAAACCGTATGAAATAGTAACTATAGGAGGGCAGACTTGAGGCTCCGTGTGTAAACACTGTCAGATGCAGAAAATAGTCGCTGGATTTTATACAAGGTATTAGACTATCAAGATGTGATTACAAGGCATACGTTTTTCTGGAAGCCTATTTATACGCAGCTGAACGCTGCTTTTGATTCACGAAGCTCCTTTTTTATATATAAAATGCAGTTTGGCAAGTTTTAGCACTTAGTTAACTAATTCCCACCAGAAATACTGAAAGCATGGTTTCCATTTATAGCAAAATGGATTAAGCTGATTTAGAAATACAGTATGTTGACAGTACTATTTAAAAGCATATGGACAATTTGCTCCTTCACGACAAAAATGAGTGGTAACCATCAAATGCTGTGCATCAGAACGCGAGCCTCTCCTTTTCTTAAAGATCAGTGTAATCTTTTCCAGTTGCAAAACCGAATCCAGAGTACCCTGATTTATTGTTCTTTGCTATCCTCAAAAGGCGCCGAGGCATCTACAGAGCCCTTTGTAGGCAAAGTTAGTGTAACTTGCTGCACGGAGTTTGACAGAACATGACTTTGATGGGTACAATAGTTCACAACACTAGATACTATTTAATCGCGAGTATTTGGTGATGATTTTCTGTTAATTGCAAAAGTTTATGCTGATATAACTCCAAGCTTCAAGAGATCTATGACGATATAAATTAATGCAAAGGGAGAAGAATTATGATTTGTTTGTTTTTAGCATATGCCTTGTTGGAGCCTCTATAATTAAATATTCTATTTGTGCTTTATTGAAAGAGTGTCTCGGGAGAATTCTGTGGTAGAATAGGAACAATCTCAGCACAAAAGATGCAGGTCAGTCCTTAAATGTATAGAAACACAGAATTAAAACATTTATAATGAATATAGAAAGTACTTTGTTTTTAGATCCACATATAAAGCATGATGTCATAATAAAGACAGCACAGGATTTCATGCCTACCTAGTCCTCATTTTCTGCTGCCTTTACTGATGTCAAGCAGTTCCTGGTTCTGATTATCCCTACTGTCCTTTATTAGCTTGGAAATAGATGTATCTATTGAAGCCAATGATCAAGGATTTGTTAATGATCCTAGGTAATAGCTTAGCCTATGAAAGCCCTAATCACCCAGCAAAATTTATAAAGGTTCTTACTAGACACAGGAATTGATTTTTAACTTGAAATACCAGAGAAATAACTGACTGGTATCACCCAAAGCAATAAACCCTAGGGTAAAACCACACCACTCTCTGGCAAAGAAGATGAGTTATTCCTTGATTGTCCTGTGCGACTATTACAGCAGCTCTCTGGTTCTAGCAGCAGAACCTTACCCTTGTCTCCACCAGTGTCACCTGCTGGTCCTGCAGGTCAGGGGTGGGCGAGCAAAGCACAGCAGAGCCCCCGCACAGCTCTGATACAGATGTAGTGACGTTACAGGGAACGCTGCCGCTGTCAGCGGGCATCTGCTGTGTTCATCCTCTTGGGTGAACGTCCACCAAAGGATGCAGGCCGTAGTAAAGCTCAGGATCTTTGCATAGGCAAGAAAAGATTCCGTCTATCTTTCCCCTCAGACATTTAGATTTGACTCAAATATCTGCGCAATGTTGTATTTGCAGAGCCCAAGAAAAGCATAGAAACCACAGTAAAGAAAAGGGAAGAGCTGGGAAGATCCGTGAGCAAACTCTTGTAGCAAGTCCTGCCCTCAAGTGTAGGGAATTCTTTTGAGTCCTGGGTGAACGGTAATATTTCTTAGATACAGTAAGTGCACTGAACTGGAAAATGCAAACCCTCAACAAGCAGGGACTGAAATTATTTTCAGCTGAAGTCAGTGAAACGTTGTGTGCCTACACGATCTGATACCGAACTCAATCTGCAGTCACTCTTGATCCATTTGCTGACTGCAGTATATTATAGTGAATGAATAACACCATGATACTTTCTTACAAATATGCTAGACTAATGCCATGAATACTTTTGTTAATGATCCAGAACATTCACAGCCTGTTTTAATTATTTCTTCTCCTTTTTACATCAATTACTATTAAAATAAGCAGAAGTTACCAAGTGTTAGGAACAAAGTTGAAGCATGAAGAAGCAATATAATGTTATAAAAGATTGCAAACAGCAGCAGCAATCTTCTGAGCAACTGTTTGCTCTCTGCAACACTGCCCAAAATAATTTGGTTCACAATGGTGTGAGCAACCACAGTTTTGTTTAAAACCTGTGATTTTTCATAAAAATCACACTTGAAATCTGTTTGGCTACAGTGACAGTCAGCATGCGGGTGGTACCAAGCTGTCAGATTTGACACAAAGATTACAGAGCATTTCAGGAAAGTGGTGTTTTAAATGGAACAGTCCAACATGGGTTTTGTCCATCCTCTGGTGTAGAGAATTTTAGAATGGTACTGACCAAAAAATACATACTTTTTATAGCTGCACCTCTGACAGGGAGACCTGGCAGTAACTTATTTGGGGGTAGAAGGAGTATAACACAACAAAACCCCCAAGCTTCTCTGTTATTGGTGTTACATGCTGCAAATTATGGTACTATGAGTATCAAAACCTAGAAATACTGATTAAGGCAATAAAGAAAATGTCAGAAAACAATTCATCCAGACGTATGGCAAAACTGTTCAAACCCTCCCTTGCTAACAAATGTCAAATGAGGATAATTTACATTCCCTCTAAGTGAAGCCATAAGATGTTTCACTTTAAGTGGCCCGTTGGAGAAACATCCAAGGAGAAAATACTGTGCACCCAAAATGCTCCATGGAAGTATCCCCTGCACAGCAATGCGCGTTCTCATGGAAGACCATCACATGAGTCAAGTTTAGATCTGTATTATCGAAAATAAGTCTGTTTACTATCAAGCCCCAGAGTCCCTCAAATGCTTGAATGGCTGTCCTCAGGCAAGCCAGCTATTGGCCACCAGATACATTACATTAACTTTTAAATATATACACACAGAAAAAATAGTGTATATACATCTTGAACACAATTTTCAGAACAGTATTTTTATGATCTAGTGCTTTCTCAAATTAGAGGCATACATCTGCAGACTTGAAGTATCTTACCCTCAGGAGTTTTAAAACACACATATAATCATGCCACATTTTTGAGGAAAAAAAAGTCCTTCCTATTCTGGGATCTTATTGCACTCAACTTTGTTATGGATACATCAGTGTCTCCAGGGCTAAGCGCACTGAAATAATTGTAATCCAATTGTGCTGAAATATTTAAGGGAGTTTGTTGCTGTAAGAACATTCCATTTGACTCAATCAAGACACAGCCAGAATGTTTTCAGAAATAAAAGTTATGGCTTCTATCCAATTTCTGTGAAAGTAAAGGGCCGGGATGTCATCGGAGTTGGGCTTGGATGGGACTCTACATTGCACTACCTGGTTCACGTAACAATTGTTAGTGATAAATAAAAGGAGTTACTGATTGTAAGGGCAATTTACACAAGGGTTACAGCTAGATATCATAGTAAGTTGTTTTGCTTTGCCAGGCAGATACCAGAGAACAGCAAGAAAGGCCATATTTCAGTCTTGCCCTTCATTAACTGCTCAAAATACTGTGCTTGCAGCCTAGCTCTTACCACCCATATATTCCATCTCCTGTCAGCTACACATACTCCCCTATATGTGTATTTTTTATTATTAATTTTGAAATATTTCAGACATGAAAAGCCAACTTCATGCAAGTAATTTCAGATTTTGAAGATTTTAAGATCTGGAAAAATTCTGATTAGCGTCTCCAATAGTTGAAGCTCTCAGTCACGTATTCCAGATCAGGACTTCTTCTCATTTTAAGTTATTCATGTGCATAGCAAATATATTGCCTAAATCTGAGAAAACAGCTAGGAAGTTTTTAAACACTACTGATGATAATCACTGCAACTGTCTCTCTTTGGGCTTTGAGCATATAAAAAGCATCTCAGGTTTAAGTCCTCTCAGTTACTTGTGCCAATAGAGAATCATCGAGGGGGCATGGATCCAGCTTTGGCAGTACAGACACCATAACAATTAGTTGCAGCATACTTGCTCTATCAGAACAACCTTCCAAACTTAAGTTTGAGGAGCAGGTTTACTAAATCTCACAGGCAAGCACTCCAGTTTTAGCATGAGGTGGTACGAACACTACTGTTGGTATTTACTGATCACGGTATCATGGAATCATTAAGGTTGGAAAAGACCTCTAAGATCATCATGTCCAACGTCACCCCAACACTACCATGACCATTAAACCATGTCCTAAAGTGCCATGTCTACACATTTACCTATTAAAGTAGCTTACTCAAGTCCAGATGCTTCACACCTTTTCTATCTAAGTAGGGATACAAGGCACTTAAGGTGATTTGACCGCTTCTACCATAGTTAATATTTGAGAACCCTGTCCTGAAACTTTTCAGATGAAGTCCTGCTTTCAGTATTCACCTCTGCTGATGGAATTCAAGGATCAGTTGTGACCACGTGGTCAGTCTAACTCCTGAAGTCAAAGTGAGGAAACATGCTGACGGAAATCAGCTCAAAAATATCCAGTGAAATATTTCCAGATTTTCTAACCTAAGGCTGATGATCCGGTTCCAAGAAAAGATAATGCAAATTTTACAAACACAAACCAGCTGCTTTCTTTAAATCAGCATAATGTTTTCTTTCAGAAATGGGCCAGAAAGCTGAGTATACTGAAGAATTAATTTGCATTGTTAGTTTTGAAACAACTCTCATTTATCTGTAGTGAATTTGTTATTTTTTTTTAAAAAGTCACTGCAGTTTAAGACTCAAATTAAAAATCTTTCCAAATTACACTTTTAAAGCTCCATCAAATGGTGCTGTGTGCTGTCCTGAATAGTGCTGGTGTAGTTGTGTTAGTTCTAACAAAAACCACTAACACTTCCTTGGCGTGTCAATGACTTCTTTTAGTATCTGAACCATACAAGATAGGTCCATCAGAAAATTTAACAGTGATTATTAAGCTTTGTCAGCTTCCTCTTCTTATTTCTGGGGCACAGGTTGCACAGTGTGAAAATGCACTTTTTCCACGACTAGTTTATTCCCTATCTCCTGCATCAGTTCGTCTTCCAGGTTTTTTTACTTATGTAAAAATAAGCTCTGAAGGTGCCTTCTGGTCCATCCTCAGACTCCCCAGTAGCAGGGGAGCTCTGAACTGCTCTGCACAAGTAGAACTCCGGCCAGCTTTACCATTCAGCTCTTGGCTTCTCCACTGCTGGCACTGGGCGACACTTTCTGATGCAAGATACTGTTTGTAATCAAAATCTGTATCTTACTTAAGGCAAATAGCCAAGTTGGCAGGTTTTGTGCACTATTTTAGTCAGCCTTGTAGGTATACCCTCTTTCCTTGCATTTCCATTATGCTAGACAGCGCACATGTACTCCAGCCAAACCTCCTCTGTGTTTGTTTTGGTCCACGAGAGGAGAGAGGGAGTTATTCTAACCTTCTCTCAAAAGATTTAAGCCCAAGACACATAGACTTGTGCAGGGCAATACAAGCCATCTGTGGTAGACTTGGAAAGTAAACCCAGATCGCCCCCATCCTACCCCAGCGTGGCAAGCTCACGAACGTAGAGTATTTGCAATGTAGCTTTTTCTGAAAACAGAGTTTCCATTTCTATTTTGTTGATTCCTCTGATTTATGAGAGCTGTTGGCTCTCAGAACTTCCCATGAAGTTGGCTTGGTCAGTATGAAAGCCCATTGACAACACTCATGCAGAGGTCATGAGAAGCGTGAATGAGCCAAAGAAACGTTACTCTGGATTTGAGTGAACAAACTGAAGTTCACTTGAAACCATCTGACTTCCACCAGATTGTTTGTGAGAACAATATTAAAGAGCAAAATGCACGGTGTTAGATAGTACACACTGAATCAAGGCTGTTCAAAATGAGAGTTTTAAGAGCTGGAGAAACTTGTTTCACCATTAGATGACTGAAATATAGCTCATAGCAGTTGTTTTCCATACCGGTGGAAGAGTTTAACCCATCCTGTCTTTCCACCTTTCCAAGAAAAGTTGAACAACTGATAGCAATTTATAGCAAAAATAAAAAAAATTAGTAGTTCCTAAAGTCTTCATTACTGCCTTTCTCCTCACCTCTAAGAGTTGTTGTAGGGAGTTATTTATAAGATGTTATTTTATGTTTCCTGACCTAAATGGCTGCCTGGTCTTAGTGTTACTACACTGTAATTTGTTACACCGTCACCAACTATATTTTAGTGGTCTGAAAAGTGCTATTGGAATGTAGTAAAGCGCAGCTGGAACTGGGCAAATGTAAGGAATGAAAATAGAAGCAGCACTGGTATTACTTGTAAAGAAATCAATTTTCAGACACTTAAGAGGTATAGCAAGCTTTGTTTCTTCCATCTATCAATGCTTACCTCAGTAACTCAGTGAGTATTCTGAAAAAAGAGGTGATACTGTTTCCAATTGTATACCATTCAAATTTCAAAAATACCCTATTGAACAATATATAAGCTAAAATCTACCCCAGTGGAGGCAAAGCCTCGTGGGGCAACGTTTTACCATGGAAAGCAATCAGCACTTTGAATTGTTGGCTAGATAGGACAAATAATCCAATACCAGTAGGGACACCAGTACAGCATTAATAAAAATTAATTAATTGAGATTGACCACCAAGTTGCTTCTACACAAAAAAATTTGTCATCAACTTATATTCAAGCAACAAAAGGGTTTTCATAGACAATAGTTTTAAATATTGGGAAGTAGAGATTTACTACAACTGCACCCGTTGCTATACAGCAGAAGATGGCCCCTAAGCACAAATATCACTAGTAAAAAACACAAAAAACCTGATTTCAACAAGTCTTTCCTTTCACAGAAGAGTATAGAACACTGGAAAGTATGTACCTCATTAATAAACCACAGCCTTTGTAACTTACACACGTGTAAATAGCACTGGAGCTGTTCCAGACTGGTATCAGTGTAATTGATAGCAGAATTTGAACAGTAGATGCACACACACATATATACACAATAAGCTTTCCTCACACTACTGTACACAATGTTTTTAGAATAAGAAAAGCTCCTTTAAAAAAAGCAACTTGTATTTTGGATTACAGTTTTTGGTCAGAACAATCTTTTGCTTATTGTATCCTGAAGTGAATTAACTTCTGTAATTCAAAATAATTGATTTTCCCTCAATAATCAGAGTTCAGATTTAGGTTTCTGGACTGTTTTTTCTTGCAGTGTTTTGTACATTATCTTAGAAAGCACGACATGAGAAGGCCCAGCAGTGAGCTATTAGTTTACTTACTTCTGGATGGCTATTTGGCTGATGTCTTTTACTCTCTATGCAGTTATATTAATGTCTTTCATATGGTAAGAACCCTTTTCATCAGAACATCTCAGCCATTTGTAAAGGTGGGGTGGAGATCTGTAGGTGCAAAGGAGTGGTGCAAGGGGCAGCAGGCAGCGCTAGAAACAGCTTATTGAACCTTACTTCTGCACTCCAAACACTGGATTTTACTGTCTCCGTATAGATTTAAAGGATTAGATGAAAATTAAGTTCTACAAAACGCGTTCAAGCTGCACTGGCTATTTTTGCTAAAGCAGCAACATCTAACAGTGTAATGTCAGGGAAACCACAAGAAAGATCCTTGTGCTTTCAGACTGGGTTGCACTGGTTAGATGTTCCAGGGAGTATTTGGCAATGCTGTCAGTAATTTTATCATCCACAAAGTGGTTCGTCGGTAAACCAGTGGCAGGGGCCACATAACGGTTCCCGTTGTTCAAGCAGAAGAGAGGAAGAGGATGATTTCAGCAGTTCCAAAGGGGCAGCTGCTGGACTGAAACCTCGTGGAAACGCCTTAAGCAAATTATCACTCATTCTTCCACAGTAATCTCTGGCAACTTGAACAGCCCCTTGGGACTGTGGGCAGCTCGGCACAGATTAGAGCCAACCTGAATTGCTCCAAGTTTTTGTCAGAAGCTCAGTCTTCTCAACCAAAGAGTGCGAAAGGGCTGGTTTAGCCTCCACCTCCAGGAGAAACCTTCAGCTTAACAAACCTAAGAACCAACGTCTACTAGGAGGACTTTGATAGCCTTGAACTAGATCAGAGAAATAGGCCTTTTCATCCACAATGAAATACAGCTTCTCCCAGCTCAACTCTATGCCTGTTGCTTGTCGTCCTTAGCAAAGAGACTCACCAGGCCTCAACCAGCGTAACAGGCAAAGGGCCAAAACCCAGAAAGGTCCAACCAGTAACAGACAGAAATTCTTGATCTAATACAACTAAAATGCAATTTGGATAGCAGTGTAAAACATCACATTAAAACTAAAAACAGTACTGATAAAGCAAGGCAGCAATATGTCCTACCAATAGTTCCATGATCACCATGCAGAGCCGAGGCAGCAAGCCAAGTCCATAGTCAAGCCAAGAAGTCCAAGCAAGTCAGGAACAGGGCTGGAGAGCGATGCAACTCCACCACAGCTCAGGAAGAGACTGAAGCCACAGGGCTGACCTTAAGTGGACATCTGGGCGTGTGGGTGGGGAGAGCAGACACCCAGGTGAGGCTGGTCAGGGTCATCAAGGTCTCTGAGTGCCCCAGGCAGTCCTGATTGCTTCCAGGGCAGAACAAAGGCCTCCTGATGGCTAGGGGGGATGACTTTAGGGTCCCAGAGCCATATTCTGCTCTCACCTGTATCACAGGCTAAATCTGGAGTGAATTTGTTGTGGTTTTAAGACCCTTAAAGGCCAACATCCCTTCTTCCCTCATTCTCCACCTTTTTTTATGGACTTCTCAAAGCTTCCAGTCTTTCCACAGGTGGTCTGTGCCATCAATGGTATTCACAACCTGTGCAGGGTCTGTGTCACCAGGAGACTGGCAGTTCCCCCTTTGAGAGGCAGAGAACAGGAATAGCAGGGTTGCTGCAGGTCACTGAACCGCCGTGAAAGTTCATGCACTACCCGCTATAGCCCTGACAGGTTACCCATCATAAAATACTGTTACTTCAGAGCCATGGGAGGTCCACCTCAGCTCACCGGCAGGCAGCTCTGCCCCCTTTCAATGACAGTATGTGGCAACAGCAGGTTCCACTGGGACTGGTTATAGCAGTTTCACAAGCTCTGCCTTTCAGTTGACCCCTCCTGCTGTTGTATCTTCCCTCTGAAAGACAGAGGCTTCACGTGTAGCTTGAGCAAGGTGAGAAACAGTCTGGCATTGACCCACGGCAGTAAGAGACTCCGTCCTTATGCTGATCTGTTTGTGCTCCGCGCGTTTTTCCCCTTCCCCCTTTGCCTGCCTGGAAGGACTACCAGCCCTGCTTTTTTCTTAAAAGGGTGAGAAACAGGAGCTTTGTGGGCTTGACCCAGTCCCCTGCACAGATGTACAGGATGAGTAGGTTTCTGACCTGTCCTTAGTAATTTGCCACAATATAACCGGGCAAAAGTACTTGCTTTCTTAAGTAAAACTAACAAATACATGCACAAGAGAAAATACACATATAGGCTGGACAGGACGTGGTTTTTGCTTTTCCTTCTCTTATTGTAAGCTCATTGGTAAAGCTCTAAAAACCAGTGCTGGCCACACTGGCTGGGTGGCAGTTTGTAGTCCGGTATCTATGTTCACTTTTCCTATGTAATAATCCCTATCCCTTTCCTCATTTCCCCATTTCTTCAAGCTCTTCCCCAGCCAGGCCCAGCTTTCGCTTGTCCTGCTCACACCAATGACCCGCGGATGTCCCGTCACGCGAGGGCAGGCTGCAGAACCGCGTCCCTGTCACGCACCCACCCGGGGATGCAGCTGCTGGGGTGTGCAGGAGCCCGGCTCCCTGTTTCTCCCCCTTTTTTCCCTTCCCCTGCCCAGGCAGCCCCTTTCCCGAGGTGCCGGGCTGCTGTAACAGGATCTCCCCGCTGCTCCCTGCTCTGGACTTTGTTTTTCTTGGCACATGGCTCACCGAGACACTTTAAAACAGAAAGCAAGTCAGAGCGCTTTTGGCTTACTTCCTCGCCTCTTCTCCCCCCTTCCCTTTCTTGAACAGTTTAGGAATAAAATAGCAATATTCTCTCTTAAAAGCACTGGGCTGCAGCGTTAAATGGGGATTGGGAGGACTCTTTTTCGGTGTTCAGAAGTGGCAGATGTTTGCAACAGGCACAGCGGGAAAAAGCCATCCTGGATTCCTGCAGCGGGAAGCAAAGGTGCAGGCTCGATTTTTGGTAGAAATACAAATCCTCGTAGATCACTTGCTGCATATTTTAATGACATTTAAACATAACCAGATACAATTAATACTTGAGAAGCGGGGAGCTATTCTAAGCAGCAGGATCTGAAAGCGCTGTGCTCAACTGAAGACTTATTCACCATTCACTTAGAAACAGGCTGAAAAGGCTGTAGGAAATTAACTGAAAAAACATTATGCCCAAATGGAATATTTTAATTCCTGCTAATACGAAACACTAAGAAAATACATGTCTCTGTAAAGGATTCTTGTAAGCATAAACCAAACAATACTTCCCGTGCTTCTTTCTCGGCACGGCTGATACTTCTAGAAAATGTGCAGGAATTTTAATCTCTGCGGCTGTGTAGCGCAGTGCTTGAGTCTATATGGGGGATGGAAAATTCACATGCACCTGGAAGCGAACATAAATCACCACCAGGCCAAGCACTCTGCAGGCCCCGCGGCCTCCTCCAGCCAGCCATCTACACACTGCAACTCATGCCAGACGTTTTCAAGACCAGAATATCTGCTGCGTGGCTTTTACCCAGCGGCACCGCACCGTTTACACTCGCACAGCAGCTTCCAGGGAGTGCAGCTCTCAGACTACGAAAGCTGGTACAGGCGGGGTTTGGCCCAGTCTTACATGATTTTACCCTAGTTGAGGAGCTGGTCCATTGAAATGGGCAAGTGAGAGCAGCTGAGACTCTGCAGAAAATCTGTCACATCTATAGAACCGTAAAGAAACAGCATGGGAGCCAAATACGCTCAAGTCTGCAGAGAAGGGCAACCAAGCTGGTGAGGGGTCTGGAGAATATGTCATATGAGGAGTGCCTGAGGGAACTGGGATTGTTTAGCTTGGAGAAGAGGAGGCTGAGAGGAGACCTCAGTGCTCTCTCCAACTACCTAAAAGGAGCTTGTAGTGAGGCTGGTGCTGGTCTCTTTTCCCAAGAAACTAATGACAGGATGAGAGGTAATGGCCTCAAGTTGTGCCAGGGCAGGTTTAGATTGGCTATCAGGAAGAAGTTCTTTACTGCAAGAGTGGTTGGGCACTGGAACAGGCTGCCCAGGGAGGTGGTGGAGTCACCATCCCTGGAGGTGTTCAAAAAATGGGTAATGTGGCACTTTGGGACATGATCTAGGGGTTAGGGAGATGCTGGACAAAGGTTGGACTAGATGATCCTAGGGGTCTTTTCCAACCTAAATGATTCTATGATCTTTGCAGAGGCACGCAGCAGGACGTTCAGGGCTGTTTCTCCCCAGGAACTACAGCCTGAGAGCTCTGCTCGTACGGACCTGGAGGCTCGTGTGTGTGGGCATCAGAACACCGCATCCCTTGAGAGACCCAGCTGACTCTTGCTGTAGAACTCGGATTTCTAGTACATAAATACCTTGCACAAAATAGAAGTGTAGTTCTGAAACTTTGTATTACAGAAGAGTTTAGGGAGAAAATAAACCCGCATTTTATCAGTTCTTCTAGCAGAATAATAAACAAAAAATCCGTATCTCTCTGTGTTACTGCAATGCCAGAGGTTTGTTTGCCAGGCTTTGCTTTTAATCTTACCTACATTACTGCAGAAAATTGAAGACATCTGAGAAATCAGAAAGAGTTCCAGATACACCATATAAAATGTTGATACAATACCGCCGTTGTACAAGTACCCACAGATAAATCTTAGTTTTGATGACTTCAATAAGTATGTAGTCTGACAGAGAGAGGCCGTATGATAGAGGTACTAACCTGGTGTCGTGTTACCCTAAAGAAACAAGCAGAACACCGGAAGGAAAATGCAGTGGGAGGTCCTGAAATGCTTCGTACTGTTGTGCACCACCTCGCACAGCGTGGCTCAGCGCTACGTGCGTGAGGTGCTCTGAATGAGCAGATGGACCGTGGGTCAGTCTGTGTCACAGCAGGAAGACATTGGGATGCGCCAGCGAGAGCTCGGGGTGTATTTTATAACATTCTTACAACAGTGGTGCTTGAGCATGACAATTTTTTTGTCAGTGATGCTGGGAGACCTGCTGGCTCACGTTCTTTCCCCATTTTTGCCTGTTTGTTCAGAAATCTTACAGGGAGGTAGAAAAGGAGAAGGGAAAACGGAGGAGGAATTGGACACGATTGTTGGTAGGATTATTGATCAGAGATCAATTCCAAAATACTGGTATTTGCAGATACTGAGATTTTTTTTGCTTAAGACTGTTCAAAAGTGCCCTGCTAGCAGGGGTCAAGTAGGTGTAGTCCTGACAGTCCATATTCATTGTGCTTACCCTTAATAACCAAAATGCAGCAGTCAGAATTTGAAATTTTGGGGAATACTCTGTGATAACAAAAGTAATTTCTAAATATTACATGGTGCATTTCATATAAAATATTATTATTGTATAGCATATTATGTTATATATAATATTAAGTATTTAGGTAGTAAGAATACTTTCCTGGCCAGTGCTTTTGAAGAGATTCTTCTGGAAAACTGTGCCATAGCTGATTATAGTAATATCCATGTAAAGCAGATAAAGTTGTTACTCCAGCTTGCAGTGAACAGTGATTAATAGTTACTTTCCATTTTTCCGTAAGCTTCTATTAGAGAACAGAAATTAAGTTGCATTGGCGCAAGCTCTTCTTGTTGCAGTTTTGATGCCATGAAGAAAATGTAATAGCTAAGGGCCTAGATAGATTTTTTTTTTCATCATCATTTAGATTCACTTTTAGGTCACCTGCACAGATTTATACAGCCCAGACAACTAAGGTAGCTGTCGGAATGGTTGTGTTGGTCTAGTACGTTAGAAACTACTCAACTAAAACTAACCCGGTGAAAAAGAGTTAAACCCAGCAACGGGCCTCTTGGCTGATGGTCGCAAAAAAGGAACAAAAGATTGTCCACAGAAACTGCATCAGTCTGGGGACAAGCAATGGGCATTTCTTCTTTGGTGGGTCAGAGAACCTGTCCCAAGGGATTAGGATCCGCTGCAGGGCACAGCTCGTGCTGGCTCACTTCTGTTGACAGGTAATTTTGGTCACTGAGGTGATAAATTGGATTATCAGGAGACAGAACCGTGAGCAGTCCAGGTGACAGAGCAGCTTGAGCTGCTGTCTGTACCATGGAGAAGCCAGGCCCTGCTCCGCAGCAGAGCCCACGCAGCAGCAGGGGACTGGTAGGGGATGGAGGGGACACACGGACACCTTGCCCCCGGAGCAGGAGCGATGCTGGAGGGATGCAGAATGGGCAGCTGCTGCTGCGTCTCTTTAGGACAAAGCAGCTAGGAACAATCAAACGGTTGGAAAATGCTATGTTTGGTAAGAAAGTGCTGTCTTTCAAACTCCTTTTCAAAACCCCCATAAAAACTGGTGTGGGAGGTATTGCAAAATAGCCTCTATCATTTATACAGTCTGAACTCAATACGGCGTTAATAAATGTAAACATTTGCCTTTTATTAGTAAGAAACTAATTGTAATGGTTTGTCCCTCTGCTTCGTTGAATAAAACTGGTTTATATCTCTGGTATGTGCGCTTAGTGGATGGGACTTATTAAAGAAGTGAGCGTATGCCAGGGGATGGGAGTTATTAAAAAACCCCTGTGTGCCAAAAGCTGTCAGACGAGCTCACTGTTGAGTAACGGGCGGCAAAACCGTTTGTGTTTAGCAAACAGAAGAGAGTTAAGGCAAAAGCTTTAATGTTAGACTAACACAATGTACGTTTTTCCTGTAACGCTGGTCTTTGAGAAGACAATATTGACTGTTGTTTAAGCACATGCTGTCTCCAGGGTCTTTTCTGAGTGTCCAAACTCGGGCTGCCTGGAGCAGCCCTCTCCCACGTAATCCCCTGCAGTTCCCCGGGTGAACACGGGGAGCGTGCCGTGGATGGTGTGTACCGGGATGTGCCTCAGCGTGCCCTGCTGCATGAGAAGGCATTTGAGCTGCTTATGTGAGCTGAGAGACACCTTCACTCGGTGAACTCTTACCAGCGGCTGCAAAATACGCAATGTAGGTAGTGGATCATAATGAATCCCTGACAAAGAATCATAGAATCATAGAATGGTTTGGCTTGGAAGGGACCTCAAAGATCTCCTACTTCCAACTCCCCTGCCATGGGCAGGGACACCTCAGACTAGACCAGGTTGTTCAAAGCCCCATCCAACCTGGCCTTGAACACCTCCAAGGATGGAACATCCACAGACCTCTGGGCAACCTGGGCCAGGGTCTCACCACCCTCAGAGTGAAGAATTTCCTCCTAATTTCCAATCTAAATCTACCCTCTTCCAGTTTGAAACGCTTCACTCCAGTATTTTCTCCAGTGACTGTGGACCTTTTTCTGCTTCTTGGAAATTCTCAGCAGCACCTCTTACCACTAGTGTAGTGCCCTGAGATACACCAACCTCTGTGACTAAGAGGAGGGAGCCCGCTCACTCCCAGATGTGAAGATGCAGGACCTCTGGCTCAGAATACTACCAGATACCATGATGACAACTCATTTTATGGATCCAGTTGCCGTAGGAAGACACAGATGTGAAACAGGAATCTGACTGCTTTGTATAATCTTGGCTACTTAACAGAGACGTGGGAGAGCACATAGGAGAATGGGGCACAGGAGAATACAATTGTGCACAGAAACTGGAGGAGGGTCACACCCTGCACTGTCCTCCTGCCAATTTAGAAGACAATTACAGAGAAGAGGCTTTGCTCAAGCCACACACATTGAAAAAAGTGGAATTAGAGGGAAGTGATTAAGAGAAGGGTTTAGAGAAGGAAGATGTAAATCCAGTCTCCTGGGCTTTATTTAGAAATGTCTGGCAAACAAGACTTCCATAAGAAGTCAAAAAGCGCATTTGCATGTTGAAGTCATGGCAAGATACGTGTTACGCTCCCTAATGTTACACTTCGGTGCTTACAATTGGTTTTGATTAAGTTTGTAGGTTATATGTATTCATACAGACGCAGCAATGGATGGCTTCCGTTAACTGTTTGTCTCCTGGTTTCCAGGAAGGCCGCAAAGAACTGACATTACAGCATTAGATACTTTACCACCGGGACTCTGATAACCACGTTTTGGCCTCTCTGTTTTGTCTCAGGGCAATCTTATGTCATGTACTACACTGTAAGAGCCAAAGACAGTCATTAAAGAACAGAAACTGTCCTTCAACTTCAGGTGATCACAGAGGCAAGCAAAATCGCAAGTCCTGTAGCATTTATTCAGACCACTGGATAGAATGAGATCGATGAAAGATTTTAGCCATAAGTAGAAAAAGGATGGAGAAGTAACAAGTGCTGAACTTGCACTGAAGTGTCTGTCTTGTGAATCCACAAGACAGCTAGTTTTTTCAGGGATAGGCAGTGTGAAGTTGCAAGGACTAGAAGATGAGTAAAATTACTAGAGGCTCCAGTGCTAGTTTTGCACATTGACTTATCTTTCAGATATTTCCAGTTTTGGCTTGCCTCTTTCCTTTCTCCATGCAGGCTGAGTGCGGGCTGGTTGTTCTCTAGTATCTCCCTCCTTAGAGTGTCTGAAGAACAAGGGAGAAGCCCATAGTCGATCTGTTCTTGGGGAACATTTTCTGTTGAGGAATTCACTTCTGCGTGCAAAGCTACAAGGCCTCACCAGCCCCAGTAGCACAAAAGTTTTCAGTTGGAGATAATCCTGACCAGCAGCTGGATTTCCAGAGCAGGGAGAGCCACCGGCCTCCAGGTGCCAGATGTTCTGAGTGGACACAAGTTCCACCGAGCAATGGACCATCACAGGCTCGGTTTTGGGGGAAGCAGTGAGCAGTAAATGTGTATTTGCGTGCGTCAGAATCTACTTGCCCTCCTAGCAGTGACCATTGGCATTTAGGATTCATTTTCTCAGCATTTTTTAACACCAGTAAAGCAGCCACAGGAATAGAAACAAACCTTTTTTGAGGACAGTGTTGCACTGTGCTTTGGTAGGTGCCTTTACCAGAGTGAACTGCTCAGAAAGACCAGAACACGTTCTTGTCAAGCCTAGCGATGCAGACTCCTGGACTTCAGTCATATCAAAGGAACATAGTCGTTATTTAAAGAGCTGCTGAGAAGAGCCTCACTTTCTCAAAGAGGAAATTAAGCTAAATACTTCAAAATGGAAAATTTAAAATACAGTCAAAGTAAGTGAAAAAATGTCCTCAGGTTAAAGTGAACTACTTTGGCTTAGGTCTCTGAGTGTTAATTCCTGCCAGCAACACTTAGAAAAAATATAAACTTAATGAAGACAGAAGGACTGGTGTAGGTATTTGCCTTATTTTTATAAATCCTTCAATGTTGCTCCATTTAACCCTGCCAATGAATCTTTTGCTTTGATCTTAAACTAACAGGATTAAAACCAAGTTGTTAAAATTGAATCCTGAGGTCACAGTTGAAGATTTTTTAAGGCAGAACTTTATTAAAGCTGCAGTGTTTTCTTTTACAGAAATGAAAGCTTTTATTTTGGGGAGTTTATTATTCCTAAAAGCTTTTATTTCAGAGTTCCTTGATTATGATGGTAGATAATACTTATATTTTTACAGTTACATATTTCTTAGTTATAACAAAAAGCTGTTTGGCATCCGTCATCCTTTCGGTCTGGGGCTAGAAAGGATTTGTGTTCTGGGAATGGGTTGTCCCTAGCACGTAACAGCTCAGGAGGACTGACAGCCCCTCCAGCATCTTTTCTGGAGCTCCTATACTGTCCATAATGGAAATAAGTGGAAGTTTGAAAATAAATCTTCACAACTGTGATATTTCCTTGCATTTCATGCATACTCAAAAGGTAAATGGCTTAACTGAGTTAATCCAGAAACAAGTGGCAGTATACCATATTTCTCTGCACGCTGAAATCCTACGGAAGAGGCACCTGAGATGATCTAGCAGCTGGGCTCGACTTTCTGTCCTTTGCTCCCTTCCAGTGCAGTCCAAAACGTTACTGGGAATCTCATAAAATTACTGGGATTCTTATCCTGATATTGTAATAAGGAGTAGGTTGCAAAGCACTCGATCATTTGATTCCAGCATCTTTCAGAAATTTTATGTTTGAAGTGTTGGCAGCAGTCTTGAGGTTACTCACATTAATAACAAACTCTATAACAGCATTTACTGCTCCATGGAATTTAATAGGTAAATTAAACATAGTAGTCGTTTCATTATTTAGTAGTGGCCTTACGTAACAATTTTATTTTTATTAGCAGGGGTGTTATATTGTAAAAATTGCATATATTACGAACTACAAAACTACACTATAAACCTTAGCAAGGAGGCCAGTCAACCACGTGTCTGCATTCCAGAGTCAACATACTGACTTGGTCTCACATGTCTAACATCATTTAGTATATAGCTAAGGAGAGTAAGTCGTCGGAGACGTAAAGAGTATGTATTTATGTAGAAAATGTGACCCTTATTCCTTTACGAGTAGTCATGGAATATATGTGCATGTAAGTAATGGTAAATGAGAAAAGCGCAGCCCTAAGATTAATTCATAGAGATTAATTCACACAGCTGAAATGCTGTTCAGCACCGAGTTAGTAAAATGCTGAAGAACGTAATTTAGGGGAAAGCTTTGAGTGGCTGCCATCATCTCATCAGTTTGCTGCAAAAAGATATGGTCAGTTAAAAAAATACAGCTTAGGTTTTAGTTAATGTAGATCATTGCTTTTTGTGCTCAGCAGAAAAAGAACACTAACCCCCAAAGACCTGTCCTAGGCTTCTGGTTTCCTTTCATCTTTTCCTTTTTGTTATAATTAAACTAAAAGAGATTTCTCGTGGTACTTAGTTGAATTTGTTTGAAAGCTGCTTGACTGTTGTACTGGGTTTGCGTGGCAAGGTTTTGGTAGCAGGGGAGCTACAGGGCTGGCGTCTGTGAGAAGCTGGTAGAAGCTTCCTCTGTTCAGTAGAGCCAGTGCCAGCTGGCTCCAAGATGAACGCACCGCTGGCCAAGGCCAAGTCCATCGGCGATGGTGGCAGCACCTCTGGGATAACATATTTAAGAAGAGGGGAAAACCCTACACACAGCAATTGCAGCGTGGAGAGGGGAGTGAGACTCTGTGAGAGAAACAACTCTGCAGACACCCAAGATCAGTGAAGAAGGAAGGAGAGAAGGTGCTCCAGGCACTGGAGGAGAGATTCCTCTGCAGCCTGTGGTGAAGAACATGGTGAGGCAGGCTGTCTACTGCAGCCCATGGAGGTCCATGGTGGAGCAGATCCACCTGCAACCCGTGGAGAACCCTATGCCAAAGCAGGGGGATGCCCAAAGGAGGCTGCAATCCCTCAGTGGGAAGCTCACAGTGGAGCAGGTTTGCTGGCAGGTCTTGTGACCCTGCAAGGGATCCACAGTGGAGCAGTCTCTTCCTGTAGGACTGCACCTCATGGAAGGGATCCACGCTGGAGCAGTTCATGAAAAACTGCAGCCAGGGGGAAGGACTCATGTTGGAGAAGTTAATGGAGGACTGTCTCCTGTGGGAGGGACCCCAAGCTGGAGCAGGGAACAGTGTGAGGAGTCCTCCCCATGAGGAGGAAGGAGTGGCAGAAACAATGTTGACTGCTAATAAATTAAATTGATTTTCCCCGAGTGGTGTCTGTTTTGCCCATGACAGTAACTGGCGAGGGATCTCTCCTTGTCCTTATCTTGACCCACGAACCTTTTGTTGTATTTTCTCTCCCCCATCCAGCTGAGGAGGGAAGTGACAGAGCAGCTCTGGTGGGCACCTGGCGTCCAGCCAAGGTCAACCCACCACAACTATTTACTTTCTTATTCCAATTAAAGATCTGTGGAGTTACGGGTACTGTTTATTTGCCTAGTCAATTGACTAGATTTTAGATCTGCTTTATTATTATATACTAAATTCCTCTGAAGTCATATAATATTTACTTGTAGCCTTGCCTGAGTGCAAAAGACAATATAAATTCACATCTTTGGCTTATTGAAGACTAATCACATACCATAAACAATTCTGAACAGGCAAGATGTGGATCAGATTGCCTTCCCATATGATTTTGCTGGACTAGTTAGAGATTTAAGTACGAAAAGACGCATTATTTTACCTTCTGATTGCACTGATGTGTTCTGCATACTTCCAGAACTCTTCCTTACTAGTCATTTATACCATTAGTAAATACGTTAGTGAAGTACAAAGTAATAAAAGCAGTTGACGGGTAGCGAGAACGTTTCCTTAGAACTAAAAAATATGCTCTTTGTAATCAGCACAAGTTAAAAATACTTCAAGTTGCACTTTGAAGAAGAAGAAAGCTGCGAGTGTAGGAAATGAGTAGTGCATTTCAACAAATATTGACATTGTGAAAGACATTTTTTTACAGAGATGGAAAGAAATGCTGTCGTCTTTTCACACTTCCATCAGAATGGCCAACGTGTTGGTAAGAAGTTGGCTTATTTCTCTGGACCATTTACAAATAAGTATGAATAAGCAGGTTGTAAAATTTCCAAGCTCACATCAAAACGCTGGTAACAGTGCAGGGCGCGGATTCCAAAGGAGTTTCCAGTGCCCCATGTCACGGAGCCAACCGTTCATTGCAGCACAGAAAAGCCCAGCAGCATTCAGAGGTTGCACTCTCACGTCTCAGAAAGGGTGCTGGGATTAAAACAGCAGCGTTCTGTTAGAACCCCAAGAAAGTGTATGGCCAAAAACCCCAAAAATACAGAAACCCTGAAGAGTGACCGTGAGCAGTCCGTTACCCTCAGCTGAGATCTGTGGTTGTGCTCTACCACTAAATCTTAAAATGCTGCTGCAAAGCAGGAAGATGAAAGCATAAATTACCATAAAAAATCATAGTAAGCAGTTCTACGAGGAGGATAATTGCAGGTTGTATCACTTCAAAATACATGTTTTACTGATGTTCTGCATCGGATCTGACTGAAGAGCCCCACAGCAGAAGACAGACTGTGCAAGGACGAAGAAGCCACAGATGGAAAGTGCAGAGACCATTATTTTGAAGTTCATTAAGCTGGTAATTGCACATCTTGATTTGTCCTACTTCAATTACTCCATCCGTTGTCCCACTGACTGAAGTAATAAGGAAGCAGAGAGAAGATTTCAAAGAATGGAAAATTCACAACCTGTTTTTCCTGTCATTACTTTTAACTTCAAGTTTAGTAGCAAAAAGTGTTTGGATTATCTGGAGAATTGTAATAGGACAACAAGGAATGTTGGTTCTTGGTCAGCATAAGAAATGGGGACACAAAGAACACGCTTATCTGCATGGAAAAAAAAGATTATTTGAAATTACATCCATTTAAAGCAGAAAAACCCCAATCCATGTGGAATGCAGCTACAGAGGAGGAGACAGAGCACAGAAAACCTGGGGGTACTTTCCAGACAAGAAGTAATATCATCACGGCCACGGCCAAATCCCTTTTCAGATCCAAAAATAGACCTAAAATGATGCAAAACTGAGCGCTGGAGCCCCTAACGAGGATCCTTGCTGCCTAATGAAATCCAGACCCCCAAGTTAGTCACCCAACCACCTTTTCGATGCAGCAAGAAGAGAAAGCACCTAAACATTCAGAGGAGCTGATGGCTGATTGACGTGCTGCCTTCCAGCTCCTCGCGATTTCACCCCTTAATACATCTGAGCGTGACTTTTGCTGCTGGGGTTAGAATTATAAATGTCACAGTTAACATAGAGGTTTTTAAAGTTTGAAGGGGAGGGTGTTGCTTCATGTTGAATATTAGCCTCTTCCTGAAAAGGCAATAATAAAAGTGTCAGCTATTCCCCTCTAATCTGTTTAGGCATGGCAGCTTTCCTCAGGGAACGTAAAAGCTTGACTGAGGAGGAGAAAAGCTTTGAATATCAGACTAGTCTTCTCCCCCCAGCTTTGTAGCATTACCTCAACTATAATAGAGATATCATCTACATTGTCCTAATGCTTTGTATAATTTGTGTTAAATAATCACTTGAAGCTTGCCTGGAAACCATGAAACTCTAACGTCCGCATCCTCCGTACATCCGTTTCTATTTCCAGTGCACTTTCGGGTGCTCTTGCAGACTTTTAAAATTACGCTGGCAGTTCCTCGTGAACTTCAGGGGAGAAAAAAAATAATAAATCAGGCCGTTTTAATCTTCCCAGTGTACTTCATGAAAGCAGTCACTGGGCTGTTTGAGGGATTAACCAACAGGAGCTTTAAGCTACCCACTCATGTAAGCAAGCGGCCCAGCCAGCTCCCAGCGAAGCGTGAACGAGCGCAGCCTTTAATGGCAGCTGGCACTAAAGAGCACTCCTGCGTCACATGCTGCTTTGGGCTTTGGTGGAAGGCCCTTGACATCAGAAAGAGCTGAACTCTGACCTTGGCCCTTGCCACCTTGATTCTCAGTGAGAGCAATTTGTTCGGGGTTATTGCAGGTCTGCACCAGTTGGGCAGTTCAATTTCTAAAGCAAACAGCAAGAGGCTACATAATGTGCAGCGTACAAAGGGCTTTCACGTTTGTGTTCACGTGTCGCACGTTACAAACGCAGTCTGCATTAAAAGGTGGTTAAATTGTCCACTGAAAGGCCCAGCAGCCTTTGGTGCTTTTGTTGCCCTTAGCGTTCAGCGGGGGTTTCACAGGACTTTCTGACACGGGCTGAGCTTCGCTTCAAGAACAGAACTGGTAACAGTTGTCCCTTTCTCTGCCTTTTTCCCAAACATTAATTTTTCCAACTGCAAAGTGAGGTGATATGAAGAGGTAGGAACCTGAAGTACGGGAAAAGAAGTCATCCCATGTTGGGTGACAGGCCGGATTGGACAGGCTGTACGCCTTAGACCGGGTCTCTCAGAGTGTTTAGAGTTACATCATCACGTTGAATGTTTAGAGCGGGGACACGACTGTAGTGTGAGGTTGTGGGGTGGCACCGCGCCAGCAGAGCTCAGCCGGATGAGGTGCCTCACGCTGGGTACTAACACGTTGGGGAACGCTCTGCTTGTGGCCACCTGCAGAAAGCTCCTTTGGAGTGATGTGCAGCACACCAGCACAGCGATGCTCGACCCTTTTAAAAAACAGACCATATTTCGCCCTAAAACTCTGCCGTCATCATCCCTTGTCTTTCTGGTTTCTCACGTAGCATGTGTCCCTCCACTTCTTTTGCCTGGTACTGGATCCTGTAGTTCAGTTCTCCTGCCCCAAGCTCACCCAGGCACAGCTCGAGACTTATGCTGCAAACCGCAGCCTATGCCGCTGCCCCGTGGTGTTAGCCAGGCTGCTTCTCATCCAGTCACTTGTCTCCTGTCTCTCAGCACAAGAAAGACATGGACCTGTTGGAGCAGGTCCAGAGGAGAACACAAAAATGATCACAGGGCTCGAAGCTCTGTGCTGGGAGGCCAGGCTGCGAGAGCTGGAGTCGTTCAGCCTGGAGAAGTCTCTGGGGAGCCCTTATTGCAGCCTTCCAGTATCTGAAGGGGTCGATCACAAAGACGGGGACAGTCTTTTTAGCAGGGCCTGTTGCAACAGGACAAGGGGTGATGGTTTTAAACTAAGTGGGGAGATGTAGACTAGATATAAGGAAGAAATTTTTTATGAGGAGGGTGGTGAGAGCCTGGCCCGGGTTGCCCAGAGAGGTGGTCGATGCCCCATCCCTGGAACCATCCCAGGTGAGATAGGACAGGGCTCTGAGCAACTGCAACTGAAAAATGGCCTGAAAAGGTGCCAAGGATGACTAATTACAGGTAATATTACCAATCTCAACTAAAATATATATAATGTACAAAAAAGCGCTCTGAAATACTATTGTTTTGGGAGCCTCCCTGGTTCTTCCATATTACATGTGGAAAGGATGGAAGTTCTGCCTAGCAGCGCATGTTCTGCAGCCAGGCATCAACCAAACGGTGCAGAAGCTGATAGATGTTTTGAAGGGCTGTATTTCAGTGATCCAGAATGTGGTAGGGATGAAGTACGCTGGCTGGCAGACCCACGGATCACAGCAGGCAACTGAGACTGGAAGGCAACCAGTAGAAAGACAAATATCCAGGCAGAAATGGGAATTGGGACATGACACAGAGCAGGAAACCAACGGATTCTGATGCTGAAGTCAAGTAAAAACAAAGGCAGAAGAAGACAGAGAATCGGGCCCCTCTGCAGGGGCCACAGACTTCAGATGAAGGGTGAGCAGCCGTCTGCTGAGCTACGTTTGGAACCCTGCTCCCTGAGTGCCTCCTGAGGTATCCCGTCCTGCTGGGGCAGAGCTCTGGCTCACAGAAAATAGAGATTCCCACGGGTAATTTCAGTAGCTGATACAAATACAGAAATCTGCAATAATTTTTGTTGTTTAATTCTGATTTTGTTTTAATCTGATACTGACAATTTTCATTTATGAACTGATGCACTGAGGATTTTCATTTAACAGGACAGGTTTCTTTAAATAATCTACATTTGACAGAAATGCATACTTTGGCATGAAGAAACAGTTCTGTTCCCCAGCGTCTCTGGAACACCGCAGACTTGAAAGCAAAGTTTTTGTTGTATAAGCAAAAAAAAAGTGCATGTCAAAGCTGAATTTTCGTTATTGTTTTCCTTGAAAATATCAGCTAATCTTTCCAAGGGAATACATTTTTAAAGTCCACATTGGCTGATTAGAAACAAATCAAACCAGATGCACTAACAGCCTTCATATGAAAATCCCCGAGCTAGACTAGATCATACTTTGGAAGTGACATTCTGCAGCAGCTTGAAATCTGGAGACTGAGCAAATATGTTGTGTCCTCTTGACTCTTAAGCGTTACCCCAGAATAAACTCGCAGCTTTCACTGAGTTGGGTACGTTCTGTAACGTGTGGGCTACAGAAATGAACTCTGGATGTGTTTTCAGCTTCAAGACTGGTAGCTCTGTCAGATGCCATCCTTCCTAGTTAAGACATTTACTGACAAACCACTCTCTAATTCTTGGAGAAAGGCATTCTGGATTTCCAGAGCTATATGTGCGATACGTTTGTTTGTATATGTATAAAGTTACTCTTGCAAAAGTACTTGCAAGGTCAGGACCTACAGTTTCTCAACGTAGCAAACTTGAACTGTACGTAAATACCGAAACCACTTTCATCACTTAATGTTGCCGTGTGTGACCAGGGAATCGATCATGAACGAGGCATATAAGGAACAGAAATCACTGCAACAGCCCCAGGTTTAGTTGATGGTATTGTCTCCTGGGCTGTCCTAGTCTCACTCTGTGCCAAAAATGAATTTTTCATAAATGCAGTCATTGAAACTGTTTATTTATTAATGCTGAACTGCGAGGCAAAGCATTGACCCAGTCTGGAAGATCCCACCTAATTTACACACGTGTAAATGCCTGGAGGTGAACACTACTGTGGAGCAAGTAAATACGGTAGACGGGTCCTCAGCTACGCTGATTTCCACCAGCTGAGAAATCATTTCTTTTTCTCACAGGCTGATGAGAAGCTGAAGTATTTAGCGTTTTATTTGTGAAAACATCTTGAAGAAAGCACAGGGTTTAAAGGAAAAACCTTAGTTATTCAGGGTGCCCTTGCCCAGCTCGGCACCCGCTGGAGTCCAGAAGAAGGCTCCTAGGAGTGACACTTGGAGCTGTACAGCAATGGGCAAAAACCTTCAGAAGGGGCCTCCCCCAATGTGGAAAATTAATTATTCAGCATTCAACAACATCACATTTTCTCATGTGTTGACTTTTAAAATACTGTGCCCTTTCTATAAATTTCATTTGATTACAAACTCTTTTTCTTTAATGGTGTATTTCCTATTACAAATGCAGCTACCATAGATCTTCTGCTTATAAATCTGAGTTAATTAAATTGGGGTATGCCGGTGAAAGCAATCTCTTTTTAAATACAGACTCTTTGGGTCCTGAAAATCCCTCTTACTAGGAATAACTGCTGTTACTTCAAAGCAACTAGTGAAAACCGAGCGCTCTTTCATTTTTTAATAAAGAGATTTTCTGGTCCAAGGGGGCACACCTGATATTGTTTGCATCCAAAGCAAGTGGTCTGTAATAAGTGGCCCAATGGAAGTTTAAGCCTGCTTTCAAGGGTCATCAGCTTTTCTGGCTGTTACTTGATCTGTTTAGAACTGGCTAATTTGTTAATCAGAGCAAAGCTTCAGTCTTACTGGGATCACCTCCTTAATGCTGTTTTCACACACTAATAATTAAAGCAAAAATTCTGTACAAAATCATCCTGTGCTCTTCTAAAAACACAAAATACATCAACACCCGCTGCGGTATTAAACCATGCTCAGATGTCAGAAGTTTGTTCTGTTCATACAAGGATTTTAAACTCACTCTCTCTCATTTTGCATCAAGGGTTTTCCTTTTCCTCTTACATACTGCCTGTCAAACGTGAGTTGATTTTCATCTCTCCCTGGTTTATGCCTACATGTTTTAGTGGGATTAGTCCCTGTTTAGATGGTAGATAATGCAGAACAGACTTGCCATCCTCTCTGTGTCCTGAAGATGGTCAGTTTGATTGCAGACAGCATAGGATCTCAAAATTACACAGAATGTAAGGGTTTCTCTGCATGGAGGAATCACCATGACATAATTTGAATCTGTTTTTTTTTAAAAAAAACCCAAACCCATAGTTAATTGGTGCCAAACTCCAACTTTCAAATCAAACTTTATCATTTAGTTCAGTCGAATCCTTTCCTAATAGCTTTACATTAAATACAGATATTCCAATCTCCAATGAAAAGAGCGTCCACACGGGGTTTTACTCAAGCTTTGCGAGAAGAATTTAAGTTGTGCCAGGTCAATTTTCTCATAGAAACTTCTTTCCCTATAACAATACGGACTCTGTGCATAGGGAAAATAGAGTGAGAACAGCGGAATGCAGAACACATGTCAGCTGGAAAATAAGCGACCTGCTTGTAAGAGTATTTATGTCTTTTCTCCTGACTTGGCCCGGGGAAGAAACCAGCTTGACAAAACATCAGCTGTGAGCAGGATGTTTCTGCCATTGCAAATCCACATGGTCGGACTCGAGAGGCTTCTGGCAGAATGAAATGCTGTAGGTTAGAGGCTGGAGAGTTGGCTGGAAAGGCATTTACCCCAACATCCGTCAGGCAGGGCCTGTGTCGCCCGTTCGACTGCTCACTTAGCAGTTACCGTAACAATGTCTTGCTTTTAGCTCTTTGGTGCGTATTGAGTTAGCCGGAGAAATGCACAGTGAAATCTTTCATTAAAAATACTTTCACAGTTCTACCTATTTGCTCATTTTTTTAGACGCAGTATTTTCCCTGCCACCACAGTTGTTGAGAAGGAAAGTGTATTCACATCTGAGCCTGCTAAAGCACAAAGTCCTCCTCTTCCTTGCTCTGTGTGTTTGTAAGCCACTGGGAAAAAAAAAACAGCAGTGAAGTTCAAAATCATTGTTCTTTATAGACTTTCCAGTCTGAAAGTCAGATACATGACTGCAGGCCAGTCTCGTTGCATGAAATAAAATATTTCTCCGGAACACCAGTTAGTCTTTAACTGATTTACTATAGTTAAACAGTAACAGTGAGAGTGTTCATAGTACCAAGCCTGGTGGCAAAACCACCCATACAAACAAGCCATTCATGAGAGCAGGAGAGGTTGTGAACAGTCTGAGCTTTTTCTCAGCCTTGCAGCGTGGGGCAAGGCTATCAAGGAAATCTCCGTCCAGCCCTGCAGTCCAGCTGGAATAAATTCTAAAATGAAAGGTCTCTAGATACCAAGTAGGACCATTAGTGTTTTGAACATTAGAGGGGAACAGATTGGTCTCTGCATGAATGTGTGCAGTGAAGTCACCTCAGTGCCTGGCAGCCTCTCTGGGCACTAGATGGAAAATGAGAATCCCCAGCAGCAGGGATGGTCAGCACTGCTGGTCGGGGGAGCCTGGTGGGCTGTCATTAATGGGAGCTTCTCCTTTGCTAGTTAGAGGAGGGAGCTGACAAAAAAAGATAATAAGGATTATCAAATCTGCTCAAGGTGGATGAGCTAATCTTCCGTTCCATCCGTTTCATTTCCATCACACTGGCCGTGATCAGCCAAAAAAAAAACCCCCAGAAGCAAGCTACTGAATGCTTTGCTTAGCTACCACTTAGCAAAAACAATCTTCATGTCAGATGATCTGTGATCTATTTATTACAAGAAAATTGCTTCGGTTTAGATGTCTCGGGGAACAGCACCTCATCCACTTCAGCCCTTTCACCCTTCTCTTTCTGAAAGCTGCCTATCTAGTATCTGATTTTGTTACTCTACTGTTTTATAGGCAATGTTGCTAAACAGAATTTTACGAACTTCCAGAGGATATTTGAATTTACCTTTCGAACCACTCGTTACACTAAGAATTTCTTTGAACATCTCCTGCAGTGTTTGTATTCTGTGTCATTTAAACCAGAGTGCCTGATGACTTCTGGAAATACCAGTATGTGTGGAGCACAGTGGCCTTTTAAAATGCCTGCAATTTTGCAAGAATATTTGTGTCAACAGAAAACAGGAAATTGAATGTGGCAATAGCTGAGAGGGTGGAGGGAGCAGCAGCGTTGAGGAGCTGCGTGGAGGGCAGCTCCATGGCTTTCCTTGGGCAATGCCAGTGGATGGAGCCCGGCAGGAAGGGATTCCGGCGTTATTTAACCAGAGCACTGTAAAGGTATAGTTAAAGTCACTACTGTGCATGTCATGAAGAAAGAAGATGGTTCAGAGACAATTTGCAGAGGAGATGTTGTACTACGTATGGTAGTTGTGACTGCCGTAGCATACAGAGCACGCTCCACAGGGTGAGTGATGGGCTTTCAAAAGGAGCAGGAGTCTGTGAGCAGTGCCTGGGTCTCCCCAGAGGGCTGTGTATTCCAGCTGTCATTCTCCTCCTCTCGAAGGAAATACAAATGAAGGAAGCTACACTGGTTACCTGGGCCAGGCAAAGGAACGAGAGGGGACCAGCCAACAGGCAAGCTCCAGGAAGAGCAGATTGTTAGCGGTGGGCTCCTGGCCCCTCTACATCATGCTTTGCCCACCCAGTGCTGGGTTTGGCCCTGAGCTTGTCATTTAGCCAAGAGGTCCCCTCCAGCTCCAGAGGAGCTCCAGAGGACTCCTTCTGCTGTCCCCGTAGGTCAGCAGTAACCGCTGAGGCTGAAATTTCTGTTCTACCTACATCATGCATCTTACTGTAAAGAAATATGCCTCCTTACAACAGTGATGATCACACAAAGTAAATATTCTCCTTGGAGTAGAAGGGACAAAGCAGTAGATATTTAATAAATAACACAGCGCCGTGCGTATAGAAAAATCTCAGCTAGAACCCACTTGCCTTCCGGTTCTCATAAATATTCTCCAACACTTTCCCTTTGGAGAGGCATTTTCCACAGCTGAAGTCTGCTCAAAACAGGTGGTCAGGGTTGTTTTGCTGTTTGTTTGGTGGAGCTTTACAGCAGAATTACAGCTGCCATGTTCTAGTTTTCAACACATTCAGAAAATAGAAACAAGTAGTCTTCTTTGTAGAGCTCCAGACAGACACAATAAGCCAAGTTTTAAGGCTGCTTCAGTGTTTGTGGAGTTCTCACCAAGGGAGATTTTTTTTCTATGAGCAGTACGACTTTTCTGATTGCTTTCTGTGCCCAGATCGCAGCTTTGAAAGCTGTTGACACACATGCACAACAGACTTCGCCTTTTTTTTCCTTTTTTTTTTGGCTCAATTGAAAGCAGCTTTTCTTTCCTTAGATTTATGATATCTTGTTTTCCTGAATATTACAATGCTTTGAGAAAAGACAGAAAAATATATTAATTTTCCACGGGCAATAGATTTTAGTAGAAAACTGGTGAATGCTTCTGTTAAACCTAAACAATGCGAGCTGTTAGGACACGGAAATACAGCATCAGCAAGCGTGCTTTTAAAAAGATAATAAGGCAAGAAGCGTGGAAACAGCCCCCAAACCTGAGCAACTTATCTGTAAAAGATTAACCTCACGTGTACGCATACGCGGCAGGGTGCGTGCCAGATTTGTTTATCATGACCTTTAACTAATCTATGCTATGATTTGGAACCGAGTCCAAACGAGATCTTCTGTCAGCTGCAGCCACATCAGCGGCACTTTCGGGAGGCAGACACCGTGGCAGAAAGTTCAGGTCGTCATTCAGTTCAGGGCTGATTTGCAACAATTAAATGATAATTAGGAAATTCTGTCTCACTTCTGGAGCCCTTTATCATAAACATAAGTTATAGCAATGCATCGAAAATAGATGTGCTCATTTCGTGCGGTTTCTTGAGGAAAGGCCCGAGGATTTGTGTATGGTTTGCGTTTTGCCCTTTGGCTTTCACATAATTAGGGACATTTCTAGATTTATTTTTCAGATTGAGACCATTAGGGGAGGACAGTGAATTCCTGGATCAGCTGTTTGCCAAGGTGCAAGGCTTTTCCCAGGAAAGGAAACAAAGGCTTCATTTTAGCTGGCTCTATAATGAGCCCTTTAGAAAAGATGGGAGAAGAGTTAGCGAAGAATAAATGTAACAGAAACGGATATTTAAATTGTATATCCGATAGAATTATCTTCTGGGGTTTTAAGGTCTTAAAACTTCAGATGTTCTTGGAGGGGAAGTCAAGTATTCATTTTAGGGAAAAAAAAGTCAAGATGACTAACATTGCACATACTTAATTGAGCTCCACCAGTGTTTATAGCACTGGACACACAGTGTTTTACTGCAATAAGATGAATATTTATTAACAATTCAAAATGATCTGTTCCAAAATGTACAGCGTGCTCACAGTGATGTTTTACCACAGAAGTCCAGGTGTTTCCTGTCTGAGTTTGGAAAGGCCGAGAGCTCTTGGTAGGGTTACTGAGCAATGCTTTCATAAGTTTAATATGCAGCAAAATAACATTTTACTCTGTCTCGCCCCTCTAAATGCAAATGGTTAAATTTTTTAAATGCTAGTATTGCCTAATCTGCTCTGGAGGAGGGACTTGAGAAAATCTATCTTAATACACACAAGGAACTGCTGTTTCTTTATTCCAGCACCTCTGCTGTGGTTCCCTAAAACATTCCACTTACATGGAATGGGAAAGTGAAGAACTCGATAGAAGTGGATATTTTATACATTGTGCCTCCACATGACAGTTCTGTTAACGGTAATTCCACAGATAATCGCTGGTTAATGTTCACAGTTTGGCACTTTGCTGAAGAGTCCAGCTGGGCACATTGGACTTCTCAGTAGGTTGCACCTCAGCAAAGGGTTTGGAGACCATTAAGGCAACCTGTCTGAGCTGTAGCGTAGACCCTTCCCACACATCCAGGGAGAATTTTAGTTGCGATTATACTCGCAGGAGATTGCAGTGACACGCTCCTCCTTACCCAGAGAACTGTGAGATTGCAAAAGATAGTTCCTGATAGCAGAGATGAGCAGAAGAGGTCTTGCTGATACGCTGCAGTCCCGCTACCGGCCCATCCCTGGGGCAGCTTTCATCCCACCCATGCAGCTTTCTTCTTCCAGGAGAAGCAAGGGAGCCAGAGTAGAGACAGGCACTGAGACAACAGCCATGATGTCCTGAGGTTCAGCAGTGGGAGCAGCCATCCTCCCGGAGCAGAGGAGCTCTGGTATCACACAGCCATCATTAAACGGCTAGAAACTTCAGTGTTCTCAGTGACTGTAATCTTCAGAAAATTCTACTTACATCTGAAACCTGTCATTATAGAGCTTGAACTCCAGAGTATGTTACACCAGCGTTTCCACATTACTAGTGCGTGTGTCCAAGCCACCGAATACATATCCAGTGACAGGCAAACTGACCATGGAACGCTGTGACACGTTCCCCAGATGGAAAGCTTTACCTTAGGATGGTAAGTGCATGCCGTGTTTAGAGAGGGTGCTCCTCTGTCTGTTTTCACAGAGAGGAAGTCAGGTTTCTGTTTGTTTCTCTTTACTGGAGCTGGGCTACCAAGTGAATCTGCAGACTTTCTGAGGGACTCGGAGCTGTGCTGCTGTCAGCAGTTGTACTTCTGTGTGATCACCCATCACAGCAGGGAGGAGATTTCCAGAGCTTTCAGTTGCTTACAAAGTTTCTTTTGAAAATCTAAGCTTGATGGTAGCTGTTTGCCTTCTCAAATGATAAGATGGTTGTCACATTGTCAGAAGGACCAGAAATAAGTGCTTCCCCATGAAAAGTAACATGAAAATCACTTCCAAAGAGATATGACCAGCCAAGGGAAACCAATTAGTGCCAATTAAGCTGGCTCCCAGCTAAGCTAACTGGGTTCTGCAAGTCTTCATGAATGCTTTGGTGGAAGTCAGGAAATGCTTCGTTCTCCCACAGCTATGTCTTGTGACAGCAGCTCTGGCCCTTCAGCCAATTCCTCTTGAGCCCTGTGCCCCGAGCACAGCAGAGCCCTGTTTTCTCCCGTCTGCTTCAAGACACGACACTACACGGTAACTGTGAAGGTAAAGCTGAATTATAAGAAAATGCTCTATGAGTAGAAGGGAACAGAAATCTTTGGACAAAGTTCTAAGCCGGGAAGTGAAGATATTATTAGAAAGCTCAATTTCTGGAAAACAAAAACCCAAGCCTGTTGCTCGGGAGCCATCTAGTGCCTGCCTGGTCTCTGTACAAGGAGAGTGACTGGTCCAAGTGTCACCACATCAGCTCAGACCTGGCTAAAAACTAAACAACTAAACCCAAAACTAAATGAAGGGACCGGTGACATGTCGAGTCAACCGCCACAGGAGTTGTCAGTCCTGGAGGCCTATACGCATGTAAATGTTTTGGTTCTGATGATGATTTGCGTGTCAGTGCTCAGAGAATCTGACCTTTATTTTGAACAGTAATTAGCACGTTGGCTATAGATTCTAATCAGACAAGAGGGTAAGGAAACGGAATATGTTTTCTGCTCAGGTTTGTGCGGTGTTTAAATAGGTGGGGCCGGAGGTAGGGGAAGGGCACAGCTAATCCTGCAGACTCCTTCCGCGCTTACTGCCGAGCATCGTGTGCAGGGGATGTTCAAATTAAAGATGTGCTCTGAGGATGGGAAGCGGCATGTCTGAAGTTAGAACTTGCCCCCACCCTCGCCTCTCATACTTCTCCTGCAGTCTCGCCTTGTAAGCTTTAATTTGCTTTTCTTTCTTCACTTGGGAATACTGGATATCAGAGGCAGAATTATGTAAAGCATAATCCACCTTTTTTCAAGAACTTTATATTCAATTTTTGTCCTAAATAAGTCTCAGGAGGGTGTGACTTGTATTTAAGTACTGTTACTGAAACAAGAAAAAGTGGTTTTAAATGTCTTTTAGCTGAAAGTTTAGGGAAAAGGAACAGAGCTTACATAGGCTGTCTTCTAGCTTAATGCTATATGCATTGAAAGGTGTGTGATCCAGCTGCCTGTTTTCACTCACAACGCCACAATCTCCCTTTGAATTGCAGACTCAAAGGTGATTATTACACTTGATTTTCCAAAGTGATCATAAAATACCGTTAAGCGTCTTCAGACTGTTCCAGACCAGACCAGCCACCCCAGAACTGTGGCTCTAACCCAGTCCCTGCTGTCCCACCCACTGCTGCTGCATGAATTCTCCTTTGTGCCAACTCACAGAATCATAGAATCATTACGGTTGGAAAAGACCTCTGAGATCATCAAGTCCAACCATAATCCTTAGATCCAGCCTGTATGTTGTAGGAAAAGGTCCATTGTGTCATTTTACCCAAAGAACTGCAACTGGAAATCAGCTGGCCCTGGCTGAGATGCTCTTCAGAGCTCCAGACCAAGGCTGGAACTGCAGCACCTCTTTCTGCCTTACCCCTTTGTTGGACATGGCTCAAGACTGAAACAAGAGAGGAGAATCTTTATGAAAGAAATACTATTTATAAAATGTGATCTCCGATTATGGATGTCAATAACGTCACTGTGAGCATATGAGGTGGAACTAGGTGTGTTCCACCACATAGCCTGGGCCGATGCCATTAAAGAAAAGAAGCTGTTCTGTAGCCAGAAAAGCCAATTAAACCATTTTTCTTTAAATTAAAGCCCTTTTTCCTAAAGGATTTTCCTAAATCCTTTGTTTCCCTTTCTCCAATAAGTCTCAGCCTTGCCCCGTGTCCCTGTGACCCATCCACGCAGCGGTACACCAGCACGCTGTGGCTTGCCCAGAGTCGCACGTGTGCTCCTCACCACCTGGCTCCTGCCCTCCCCTGCCCCCCGCCAGCTCGATGACAGCTGGAGTATCTTCTACGCTTCCCACCATCTGTCAAGGTTGGCAGAAATTAGCCAAGAAGTTCAGGAGTTACTAGGAGGAGACTGGAGAGAGCACATTCGGACAAGCTGTGCTTCCCTTCAAAGTCAGGCTAGAAGGGACATGGAAACAGTTGTTGGACACTGAGGAGGCTCATCCTCCTCCTCCTCCTCCTCCTCTTCCTCCTCCTCCCTGCAGAGTGTTTCCAGTGGAAGAGGAGTATTTAATGTGCTAGTGCTTACAAAATGTCACACCTAATGCCAACGCGTGCTCCAGCACACAGCTTTTGTGCCAAGTGCTCTCCTGTGTTCTGCTCAGAGGCAGGGCTGCTGTGCCCGTTCGGGAGCAGCCAGGAGGTGCCAGGCAAGTCCTTCAGGAAACAGGCATGGCTGCAGGCCCTCACAAGCTCACCACTTGCACAGAGTTGGCCAGAAGCAAAAGAAACCAGCCTAGAAGGCAGGGAAGACAGTAGTGTGTCAGTCAAGGTCTTGGTGACTCAACATGAAGTTGACCATCTTGGGCTGGGATCAGCATCCCCCTGTGGAGGTACCACGTGGTGGGGCTGTGCTATGACCACTCGGTTGCTTCTCTGGCTGAGACCTAATTCCACCAGGTCTCGGGCGAGTGGTTTGAGCTCGAATTCAGAGCTGCTTCCAGGCAGCTCTGTGAATAAAACCCCTCATTATTTCAGAGTTTTACTAATTGATTTTTTGATTCGGAACACTGAAATGAGAACACCTATTTTTCTGGTTTTGCTGACTCTGGTGCTTTTTGGTGTAGGCACCCTGGGGAAGCAGTGATTTAGTCATCCAGCCACGTAACAACGTGGGGCTTAATGAGTAACACATTTGTACTTTCCATTCTCGCTCTGAGAACGGGCCTATAAATAAAGCATATTTGCCCTCAGATCAAGAAAACCTTTTTTTTAAAATAATGTCATTAAATTTTAAATTAGATGTACAGGCAATTACTGGCGAAAATGTTAAATACTCGATAACCTATGAATATGACCTAATTTAATATAATTTCATTTTTGCTTGAATTCAATTAAATAAAAACTTTTGTATAACATTTAAAGTGTTTGCTTAGCTCTCCCCAGAGCTCGCAGTAGGTTACTCCGAGCCAAGCAGCATTACGGCATTTGTTTAAAATGCCAGAAGGCTTAGGATAGATCCCGTACGCTTCAAGATGAATCCCCTGGTCGCTGGACAGCAATTCCTGGGCAGAAGCTGCTCTATTAAATAATTGCTAGCTAATAAATATATTTTAGACACATTATAAACCTGGATGTTCAACCTGGTAGAGTAAATGAAATGTTTATTGCAGGCAAATATACAATTTGCTGGTATGACCTAGGTGCGTTGTCGTGGAAACGGAAATCTTTCTTGTGCCATAAAAAACCCGCTTGTCATCTGATTTGGGCCAGTTATTTGCACAGGTGGTTTTCTTAGCAGACAAGTACTTAGTAAAAACAAATCTATTCTTTCTCAATAGTTCCATTATGTGTTCCCACAACAATGTGTTTCATTTCACTAGCTTTGTAATTAATGGTCCATTATCAACTAATTAAATCGCGTCTAGATTTTATATGCGTTCATCTGTTACTCAATGCTTGCTCCCCAGTCCTCCTTCCTGGGCGCGTTAACCTTGGAAGAGTTTTAATTAATGGTGAGGCTGAAGTATTGTAGGTTGCCTGGTACTTCAGACAGGCTAAAGTAATAGCAAATGTGGACACGTAAATATATCCAACAATTTAATACCAATTTCCTTAAATGAAATAAAGCAGCGGCAGGAGTAACTGAATTCAGATTGCCAATCTGTACGTAAAACTGTTGTAAAATATTAAGTTCATGTGGCCGCAGACAATGGAAACTGAAATGTGAACTATGCTAACAGTTCCAAAATGTCATCCAAAAGAAAACTCAACTTAATAGGCAACATCTTTGCTGCTAGGCCTGCTGCAGACCTCACTGAGATCAGCGAAAAGACGTTCATTAGCTGGCCTTCAACTATTTCTGCTTGAGACTAACGAGATCCGTAAGCAGACGGGACCGGGCGGACAAAGTTTTCTCATTGTCTCTTAAACTGGCTGACAGATAGCGATGTCATTTACACCCAGATTCATCCAGATTATTCCCGAGACTCGCGCGACATCCCCAGTGGGGTCCCCACCCCTGGCACACGCTCTGCAGCTGCCCGCGTTACACCTCCACTTGCTCTGGTGTCCCACGTGGCAACGGCAGCTGGCGTGCCACGTCTGTCATCTGCTGACCCCGGTGCCCGTGGGTGCGTGGTGCCATGATGGGGTAAAGGTGGGGTCAGCAGGGAGCTGGACGCGGGGCAGCCAGGCTGCAAGGGGGGGTTGGTGGCTGCAGTGAAACGTCAGAAGCTCTTCACCCATGGGCCCAGCCCTAGCCACATTCTGAGGTCCCGCCATGGGGTGGGCTGGACTCAGCCCTGGTTCCTCTGCTGTGCAAAGCCCTGTCAGGAAGTGCTGCTCGCCCAAAGGAGGTGAAGCCCTAAAGAAAGAGGTTCTGTGTCCTACCTGGAGGGTACCTGTGTCCTACCTGTATCCTAACCCTGAAGGGTTAAACCTGAAGCTTCTCATTTGAAGCCATTAGCTCCTGAGTTGCTTTTCTAGGCAGTTTTGAGCATCTGCTACAAGCAAGAAGTTGTGCAGGACTGAGGATTTCAAGAACATACTCTAGGTAAATACGTCCCTTACACATTCCTTTGCAAATGTGGCAAACAGTGTAAACAGCTTTTTGAGAGCAGTTACACAAGTTATATGTTTAGTCTACTAACTGGGCACCGTTAACTGAAGTTCCTTTGTTTCTACTTGGAATGGCTTTATCAAAGATTTCAGAATCAAGTTTTATACATGCAGTGGAATGTTAAATCCCGTGCAGCCCGAGTGCCTCGGGAACAGAACGCTTCAGGGCGCTTTTAAGAAACGACATTAGTTTAACATTTTATTTTATCTGATTGCTATTTGTATGGAATTCTGCACACTCGTGGAGAACAGCAGTATATAGACCCTGTATTATATTTTTAAATGAATTTGTTTTATTAACGCAGGACTGGACTTTACTCCCACACGAACGTATTCACTGTCGGTATTTCACTAGATGGCACTGCAGTACCATGCACACGGGAAGAACGTCTAGTTCGGGTCCTGCCTCCAAGTTTCTCTATAATCCAGTTTACTCATATAGTACATATTACGTGAGACGGTGATGAGTGTCACCAGGAAGCAGAGGGTTTGGGGATCTCGACGCATACACGTTGCTTTGCTCTGTCCCCGACATAGTCACAAACTGCACATTGCACCGAGAACGTGAAAAGCTGGGACACAACGGAGAGACTCAGGGGAATTGTAACTAAAGCAAGGATTTCCATTCGCAAAAGAAAAGAGGGGAAGAAACTTCTCTAAAGAATGAAAGGAGCAGGAAAAAGAGCAGGTTTCAAATTTTTTAGAGGAATAAGGAAAAGAGAGAGCCGTGGCCAAAAATGGAACAACAGCTTCAACACATTAAAAATGCCAATAAACTTGGAAAAGCTGCATTTGTAGAACAGAAATTCTACAGAAAGCTTCGAAAAGAGGAAAACCTTTCCAGACTGAATTTGAGGGTAGATAAGAGGCACTCTAGGGATATTATATTTCCTTAGCCACAGGAGAAAGAAAGTATTCTGCCCTTAATCTTACAATTTCCCTAAAGATCAGCGAATAGCAAACTAGGGCCAGCTCTTCATCTGCTCTTGACTTTCATGGCTCCTCTGACTTAAGCGAAGTCACTCTGACTTAAAACAGATGAAGATCAGACCTCTGGAAGTTGGAAGCATTTATCAAGCAAACAGATAACATCTTTTTCTTTTTTTCTCCCGAAGAATATTATTGAATTATGTGCAAAGTTTAGGCATCCTGTATTTTCTCTAAATTGCATTAACAGTGTGTTTTGTATTGAAGCAATCAGATGTTCCAGTTGTTACTTGCATTTTTCTTAATTGATCTCATCCTGGCTGCTGCATTGTATGTAAAGCAGTAATTTGGTAATCCTGAGGTTCCATCCACACAAAGCTAAGGTAGCAACTGTGTGCTCTGACAGATGAGATTTGGCAGATTGAGCCGGCGGTGGCTTAAGCCGTGACCGCCTCCAGCTGTTCACCTAAGACCTCTCTGCCTTCCAGCATCAGCGTCCTCTGGAAAGGGTGACAGAACAGGACACATGTCAGCACTTCAGGTGCCCCAGTTCACAGCCTAAATGGAGGCCTTTTTAACCAAAACCACCATTATTAACAAACAAAATTATTAACAGAATGCTATGAACAAAAAATCTCATTGACTGCACAGGTCTTAATGCCTAAGGCAGAGCCTATAAAAACTCACTAACTTTCAATCAATTCTAAATAAGGAGTTAAAATAAGGGTGTTCCGTTTCATTATTAAAACTATCGGCAGTTTTGTGGCTTCTTTCATTGCAGGGTGTCCCATTCCTTCGCAATAATAGTACTTTCCATCAGCGAAGTGCGAAGCCTCTTTGTGGAGGCTGTCCTGCAGTGACAGCCAAGGGTCAGCAGAGTGGGCTGGACAGGAGGCTGAGGCATCACCTTGCTCTTTTTAGAAAAAAAAATTATTTACCCGTATTTCCAGGTCTGCTAATCATGTTTTTTCCTGTTGATTCAGTGAAAAAGAGTGTGAATCTTCTCCCTGAGATGCAAGTTTCATTGTGTGACACATGCTTTTAGCATTGGAACTGGTCCTACGGACAACTAAAAGTTTCTGAGTTAAAAAAACTTTTATCAAAATTGGAACTGATGAATAGATGTACTCGGTTCTGCCACGTGGCTGTCACACAAATCTTCCTTTTAGCTCTGGAGGATTTACAGGCGACTGAAACTGAAACTTTTCCTAAATTCCACAGATCTGAGCCTGAGGATGTCAGTGTGTCCCTCTCCATTCACAACTCCCAGCAGGTCCCAAAACACGTGATGCACTGGAGACACCAAACACCATCATCTCAGGAGGAAATGCAAGATGAATTCTGTAGCGTTAAAATAATTATTTTACTCTGTCCCCGCTTTGACTGGTGGTGCAGAGCGGCTGAAAGGCACCGCCGGGCTGGCAGAGAGCGCGGGTGGTAGTAGTTCATCCTCGGTGCAGCTTCCAATTAGTTCCTGTCCAGTTCAGACTGCTGAGACACGCATCCAGCCTTCCCCAGACAACTTGTCTTTTTACAACCAGAAGCATTGACAAGTGGAGGAAGAGTGATTTAGCCATTTGGCCAGGATTTAAAGACTTTGTTTTGCAAACAGAATGCCTGGCTTGCAGAAGTGCCAGATAAATGGGTCCTGCTCCCACACACATTGACTGGGCTCGGGTCCCTCGTGACAGCAAAACGAGAGGTGATTTTTATGTTTGATTCAAGCCTAAGGTGGTTACTGACCCGTTTTGGACAAAAGGCCGGTGTAGCTTTTGCTCAGGAGAAGGGAGCGATCGTTGCAGACGTGACTGAAGAAGCTCAGTGGTTTGGGAGCTGGTTTAGTGAGCAGGTGACACCCACATCACCATCAGCAGCAGCAGCTTGGTGCTGTGTTTATTCCAGCTGGGAGCTTCCGCGGCACCTTCAGCCCAACTGGGTTCCTCTGGAAGTCAAATGGTGCTTGATGGTTGCTGTCACCAGGAGCAGGGTTAGGTAGACAGGAAGCCCGTCAGTGCCAGTATCACTCATACATCCGGGTATCACATACACAAGTACTGTAAATGGACAAAGAGCTCGTAGAATTGAGGTATTTGAATAATAAGCCTCATTTGGTTGGCAATGTTAACAGGGCTGTGCCCCCGTGCAGCGTGGCACGTGCTTGGTTCCACGTGAGGCCTGCTTCCCCTGCATCCTGNAAAAATGGCTGGGGTCACGGGGTCGCTGTGTTTCTTTACAAATACTGGAATAGAATTTGCTATTAAAGTTCATCACTGTGCAACCAGAAATATTTACCTATTTTTCTGAGCATATTCACTGGCCATGACAGATTTAACTGAGTCCGGTGCTTGAATTTGTCAGGAAATACCAATAGTTATGCGGTTCCTATATTTTAATAACTACATTTACTTAAGTGTTCTCTCAGTAGTCAGCTGCACACTTGTAAATGCTCGTTCTGGAGGCTGCCTCTCCAGACAGAGATACAAAAATACATTTGACCCACTTGTAATATATTGGATTTTTCTTTATAATCTCATTTAAAAGTGTGCAGCGAGCACAAACCCATAATTTACCTGGTGTTGTAGTTTCATTAAACATCAAAAGGGTGCTTGATGGAGTAGAATAATCCTATTCTGCATCCTTCATTGAACATCTTTCAGCATAAGTTTATTCATTTAATTAGAAGATTTCTCTAAGTGAAGATTGCACTGGTTTTACTAGTCTGACTGAATTTGCTTTTGTTATCCAGAGCACCCTCTATTTCACTGTGCTGACGATAAGTGTGTTGAATACGTGGTGCAACAAATCACCACAAATTGGTACTTATTTTCAAAATTGTGTTAGTACTATTTCAAAAGTGAAGGAACACTTTTGAACACAGAAGGAGCATTACACTTTAAAGCGGAATTTTCCCTTCCAATCTGTGGATTAGTCGTGGCAAACAATGAAATGTTTAACTCAACATTAAATGGGATTATTAAATATCTTTTCAAAGTGGAAAAATCGCATGCATTATTCTGTTCCCAGTACAAAAGGACAGTGAATTAGTTCCTCTCTTCATTCAGTGTAAAACAATGACTAATACCATGGGCATACTTCAGCCTCAGAGGGCTCTGCTGAATCACGGACACCGAACCCTATCTGGATTGCTTTAATACGAAGGTGACATTCCCTGTGATTAAAACGTGGTGTTCTGGTAATGCTGGTGAGGCTTGTCAAAGCTGGGGTGTTGCAAACCGGGATAGAGTCAACTGGGATGTTGTAGTCAAGGCAAATTGTAACTCCCCCTCTCAGTCCTACGTGCGGTTTTGGAAAGATGCTTTGCAGCAAAGCGTGACGCACAGTTGGAAGAGTAAAGCCCTTTCATCTCCATTTTTCTCTTTTATGTGTCTGGCTTTGGGGAGTGTGACCTTTCTCACATCCAGATCGATATGTCTGTAACCATTAATTCTAGGAAAACCAGGACATGTTTGTAACGCTGGGGATTAGGATGTAACACATGGTGTGGTCTCTCCCTCCCGAAGAATGGGTAGGTGGCTAACTAGGCAGTTCTCCTAATCAATGGCATTGGCTTCCCTGGGAAAGGGATGTTCTCAGGCTAGAGAGGTGCAGAGATGGATGGCTCTTCAGCATCCAAAACAGCAAGAGGGTCTTGAGCTGGAATACGTAGCCCAAAAACTATCGCATCACCTTAAAGTAATTTTTTTTCTTCCATACTATCTGACTCCCTCTCATGGCTGTATTGGAATAGGTATAAGCTTCTGTCATGAGTAGTATGAAGTAAATTGCAGGTATTTTCTAGAATTAGGTGTCTTTTCTCATGTAATAGTCACAATAAACATCAATAGGTAGCAAAAACATCGCTGAGCCCCAAATCTATGGTACTTGATGTTCTTACCCCCAGGTAGGCATGAAAAGATTTCAAGCCAACTGTGCAGATTTCTTTTTTTAAGGAAAAAAAAAATCTTAGATGGAAATGATGCCAGTCTAACAGAAATTGTCTTTCTACAGGCACCTGAAAGGATCTTTGGAAGTAGGGTTGTTAGTTAATGAGATCATCTGAATAGTCTTTGTAAGTGGTTGGCAATCCCGGGAGGACAGAGGAAGTTCCAGCCTTTCACCTTTTGGCTCATCTCACGTTGAGCAGTGACAGGGTTGCCTGAAATGGATTCTCTGGAGACTGCTTTCGAGAAAATAAAGTGAAGGGCACTCACTAGATTCTCGCACTACATCTTCTTTGCTGAGGGACACCTCTCAGGAAGGTCTCTCCTTTGGCCACGGCTGGGGTTGTTGCAGTCCACACGGCACAATACTTTCTTTCATTGCAAAAAAAGTCCTTTTCCTTGGCTTCAGCCTCGTTTCAAAACTCGGGGCTTCTTGTCCAGAACCATTCCTAGGTAGGCAAGTAGGGAGAAGTCTCCACTGGTGCACCAGGTCTGTTGTCAGTGGGTGAAAAGGTTTATTCTGAGTTGAACGAGCGGAGTGCTTAGAACTAATGAGGGACTTTGCGGGTTATTTCTGACCGTAGGGGTGAAGAGTAAGAGAGAGCAGATCCCAGGGCTGTCCAGGTGCTTCCTTCTTTTGTTACTGTGATACTGGAGGCAGGTTAGTATTTGAAATAATCTGATACTTTTGTCATACAAATCCACAGTAACCCAGCAGAATGACTGCGTAGATGAGGGGATAGCTCACGCCTTAGTGAGATTTAGGGCAGTGGCCAAATCACATCGTGTTTTGATGAGCTCTTAAGAGTTGGTGTAATAAAACTGCATTTACCCCAACGCAGATTTTCCTGCCTACCCAAACATACAGGGGAGTGACATAACTGCCTCTGGAGAAAGGAACTCGAGGGAGAAAAATAACTGAGTCTGTATACAAAATACTTTGAACAGAGGAGATACATCTTAAAAATGTATCTTTTAATGGGATGAAATAAAGGTTAATCAATTCGTTTTGCTCTGAATATTTCAGGGCAGGAAATAAGCCTTTATTTCTTTTAGCAGTTGCTTCCAGTCATCTTTTGTCCTGCCACCATTCAAAGTGCTGGCTGTTCTGTGCTCCTGTGATCTCCATTTGAAGATTTCTCCCACTTAGTCCTGTTGATTCAGTGCGTAAGGGAGGTGGTGTCTCACCTGGCAGGTGAGACAGGAGCAGGTACAAAGTCATGCCAAAAACTCAGTCCTCGAACAAAGAACGTTGGATTGAGTCAGTGTTATGTCGTGGTTCAGCACGCTGCTGTTTTTCTGGGGTGGCTGCCATGGTGTGCTTCAGCAGCTAAGCATGCACTGGGAAGACAGTGTGGGTGTAAACCTGTCTCCACCAAGTCAGTGGCAAAATTCCCACCAGCTTCAAGGAGATGAGGGTGTCTTCTCCAGTCTCTGGGCTCCATGTGATATTTCTTCTGTGGGGCACACTGTGCCAATGCTTCACTTTTCCCATGTTTCCTGTGGATTATTTGATTAAAAAAACTATTGGTCTATATTAAATCTCTCTTTTTTTTTTTTATTTCACTTTCATGGTGCTTCCATCCAGCCCTTTACTAAAAAAATAAAACATTTACCATGAAGACCAAGTAAGTCTGTAGTCCCTTTGGATTTGAAGTAAATCTTCAAGATACAAATTGAAGCTTGAAGCTGTTTCTAAAAGATGCCAAGATGAAATGAGCTTTCGGAGAACGGAGAAAGGGCAGAATTCCTTGCAGGGACATGTTAACTCTGAAGCATCGTGGTAGCTCAGAGGGCCTTAACGCTCTCAGTATTGCTATTATTCTTCCACTGCTGTGCAGTTAAAAATGAGACACGCTACACACACTTCTGTGAGTGGTCGTGAATGGAGACTGAAGGGCTAATGGACCTTCTGAAGTACTGATAGAAAAACCTTCTATTTTAAGCTCTTTTTGTATGTTGTTTCCTCTGTTGTTATCAGCTCTATTCCTTAAACAAATCTGCTTTGTTCTTACAACTTGGTTTTGTTTGTCCCTGCGTGCTTGAGGTACGATGTTGATGATGCATGAAGAGTAGAGGTATAAGTAGATTTAATTAATGATTACTTATATTCTTTTTCTGCATTCAGTGTTTGATCTTGCCCTCTTCATCAGCCACTTGACGGGAAGAATCTAAATATTTGTTGTATGTAACAAGTATCAAATCACAGCTGAGCAGATACTGAGCTGAGCACCACACCCTTGTCTTGTGGTGTGGGATTTCCACCTCTGCAGGGTAAGAACGGGATGAAGTTGGGCTGTGAGAGGGATGAAGCCCGAAGTAGCGGTGTTGAACCTGTCCCTGAGTTATCTACATACAGCTACTGAGAGAAACAAATCTAAGTTTCTTTTAAATGGATTAGTCAAACTTCACTAAATGCTTGTGTCGACATTCTCATTCGGAATTAAAGCGGCCTTAATTCAGTTTCATTCACTTAGAAAATTGATTAACTGTATGGTCAGAGCATTGCAAGCAATAATAACACCACCGCTTAATGAGTTACCATTCATCAGCTGACCGTCAATAACTTCTTGTCTCTAAGCTCCCATTCCGCCGCCGTTGCAGGGTTTGCCTGGTAGTTGTGAGGGGTTGGCAGCCCTGCACGTGGCCAGGGAAGCAGCCGAGCTGACGGGCAGCAACCTTGTCATCTCCACTACCTCTAAACCATACCCCAGCCCACTGAAGTTTAGACAAGCCCTGCGCTGGTTGAGCACTTAGCGGGGACTCCTGTGCAAACAGCCCTTGTTCACACTCAGGACCACCAGCAGGAACCGCTACGTTTCAGGCAAATGGCATCCCTTGTGAGAGAAGGAAAAACACCTATTTCTGTCCCAATTTCTGGGTGAAGCCTACCCAAGCCACACCGCAGGACAGAGGTCATGGAACGGGGCCTGTTGGCAAATCCTCTCACAGCAGTGCTGCTCCATGGAAAGCCAGCATGTTCTCATACTAGTTTTGGACAGTATACGCTGTCCCAGGGTGGCTGGTACACCCACAGAGGTGGCAGTTCAGCTTTGCCAGCAAGGTACTTCCCGTACCCGCCTGAGCCTCGCAGGAAAGGAGCTCAGACCACGCTTTGGCTGCAGCCCACGGCGCTGCCCTGAGCAAGTGCTCACTTTGCTGACTGCAGAACAGATGTAGCTTAAGCAATGCTAAATTCAGTGCAACCAAGGTAGAGACAATTCCAGTTTCAACTTTTCCATAATTATTTCCAATAAGAGTTCCCATAACTTAAAACCTCTCCAAAGTTGGCCATGCAATAAAACAACTGTTCTTGAGTTATACAGTTTAAATTAATTATGAGCCCCAGTGAAGGAAGAAAGATGAACAAGTGAAAAGCAAGCACTCTGCGGGGCTTTTCCAATTATTGTAAAGTTTGGAAAATTGGGCCCGCTGTGTCTATTACCCTCTTTATAACACTCATAACTAGATTGTTTTGTTTGTTACACTGCTGGATACTCTCACGGATCTTAAAGCTTTGCCAATTGTTTTATTTATTGGTAATTTTGTTTAATGCTGTGGTAAAATGAAATAATTGGACTTTGTTTATAGCGTGTTTTCCTGAATGGCTGTTTTCAGCAGTCAGTGCAGCTCAGTAAATGCAGGGTCCATACACCACAGAGAGATTTAAGACTGGTATTGGCTATTGCCCTCTGCATTTTCTTCAGTCAAGCACAACTGGTTTTAAATGTTAAAGCAGCTTTCTACTACTTTCTGTTGTACTCCTATTGAGACAGACTTCTTGTATGGAGTTTTCTCCTCCTCATGCTCAGCCAGACTCACTCACTCACCCACCTGATCTCGGCACTTCTCTCTTTAACAGAAGCACCAGCGAGGTCTTTGGGGAAGGCAGTGTGGGGTTTGGAAATACAGGTTTGAACTACCCTAGACCGCGCAGTTAAAAGATCCTCAGTCAGTCTCTGTGGGGATCGCCCTCTCTTCTCCCCTCCCATGGTAATGTCCAGTTTCAGCTGTCTTGAAGATGTCTGATTTTCTGGCAGTTCTTGATATCTAACGTACATGAACAGGTCCCTCTGAAGTCACTGGAAATGCTGTATTCGAGCACAAGCACTCCGAGTCCTTTTGTCGCTGTTTCCCGGGCGTCTTGGAAACATCACAAATAAACCAATTCAGGAAATGTGTATTTCGAAGAAAAAAGGGTTTTCTTTGATCAGCAAGAAGCAGGCATACAAAACCGTGCTCACACATGCGAAAGGCACTCGATGCACAGAAAGACATAAAACCCCGGAATGCCACAGTTCCGAGTCGCTGCTGTGGCACCGTCGCAGGAGATGGGAAAGGCACGCGAGGAGCGCGGGGGGATTATAAGCAGAGAAGCAACACCGTAGGTGGGGGGAGAAGCAGAGACACTGGTGTTTTAGTTAGATAAAAATGACAGAATTCATTGCTGCTTATGAAAGCCATCACAGGCTTTTTTTTTTTTCCCCTAATTCGTTCAGCTCTCTTTTTATCAAGTAAAAAACCGTTTCTAGTTAGGCCGTATGAAATTTCTCATTTTAAATGAAAACGTTCCAGTAAATCACCTCATTCCCACCCTTCTCTCTTTCCCGGAACTCACCAAACATCAAAACACAACCAAAGGGGGGAAAAATGAATCTAAAAAAAACCCCAGTCTGCTAATCTGTTCATTTAAGTGTTGCTTTAAAATAGCCATTGTGGGGTCTTCGCCATTATCCCTGTCAGGCATATAATTGTGGAAAATTTTAAAGGCCCCATCTGGCTCCCCAATACATTTATTCTAATTGTGAAAAAGCAGGGATATTCTTGCCTCTCATTAGTATAAGCTTACTCGCCTTAGTTTCTTTCTCATAACAACATAGGTCAAAGAGGAGACACCTTAATGAGAATCTTGGTAACATAAACAGGAAATACGGTTCATTTTCTTATCTTCATTTGCAACTCAAAACTTCATGCCCCAAATGAAAACACTAATTTTCTTTAATTCATTTCTTTGCTTTGTCTTTCTCTTGGGCCTTTATCTATTAAGCAGGGCAATTATAAGATGTATTTTCATCATAAGTATTAATATTCCCATTTATGAATTAATTTACCAGCATAGGAGCAAGGAACTAAAGGACAATATCATTTTAATTCCTTGGTTTTATCTCTGGAAACAGTTGTTTTCACTTCTTCAACCCGCAAATTAAATGGAAAGGAAGAATGACATACAATCAAAGCTATTTAAAGTTGAGATGATCAAAAAGGAAAGAGCAGGGCACTTCAGCTTTCTGTCAACACGTATTTTATATGCGTTGCCTTCATATAGTCTTGCGGAGGCCAAAGAGAACAATTAGCCGTATTTTCCCTATATGCTGGAAAAGCAGAAAAGGTGACACTGTTCCAAGCTTGTCACTTGGTTCCTCACACACAGAAAAGCCCCTGGTGCTCATTCGTTGCACTGTACAATTGCTAACCGATGAAGTAGAAAGAAAATCGAATAATCCCTGTTTTATTTTACCTGGGACACAATTCGACATGCATTTCTTGGCTGGGAAGCAGAGTCATCGATTGCATCAGCTGAGAGCTGGGCAAGCGCCGTCAGGTTGGAGCTGGCAGACTTGGCCAGGGTGAGCTGGCTGGGAGGCACTGCCCAGCCCCACGGGGAGTGACTTCTGGAGCTTGGCTGCTCAGAATTACCTGGAATTTAAACTGCCCTCTCTCAGGTTCATCCGCACGCTAATTCCCAGCCCAAGCCTAGCGTTGTTTCTAATTGCACCTTGCCATAAGCAGCAGCTCAAGCTAGCGAAGCTCACAAGCTGCTCACACAATCCTGTTCTTCAGCTCGGGTGTTATTTCCAGAGGAGGCTGCTCTGCTTCCAACTGAGCAAACACAAGAGGAGTTCCGTAACGAAAACCAGCTCTCCCGGGAGGACATGCCAGAATGTGTTGCCTATTGTGCAAAAAAAGTTGAGTGCCGCTATTTTCTTCAGCTTCTTATGCTCTTGTTTAGCCTGGGATATGGAACATCCCATATCGAGTCATTGCATATTTATTACCCAATGCAGAATATCTGTCCTTTCTTGAAAAAAAAAAAAAAATGCTGAAGGTGGCACAGTTTAATCCACTAACATCTGGGAGATCTGAAGCTGCACAAACAGGATTGTCCACGTGTTCCTCATTGGGTTCCGTTACCGTTCAATGGAGAATACTTTAATCAGAGCGTGCGAGCTCAGAGAGCGTGGCTGAGGAGGCGCAGGCTGCTCTTCAAGCCACTTTGTAAAGCGAGCGACTCCAGTGCAGAGTTAACGAATGGTGGAACCCGCCCGGCAGCTGAGGACGCCCTAGTTTCAGAGAACCAGGTCTGCACCCAGAAGTTACAATTAAAGCTTGTCTCTTCACAACAGATATGTTTACAGATACATCTAGTAGAATACTAAGTACCTAACCATGTAAAACCGTCTTTTCCTCATTATATACATTGGCTTGGGAATAATTAGAGAACTGAGTAGTCTATGAGGATCAAACTCCTGTTTTTAACGATATCTTTTCGGCGTACCTCTCGGACATTATTTTTGCTATGAAAAGTCAAACCTGAAGGTGGCTTAAAGTTTGATACAGGAGAATGTGAAACTGTGCGTGAAAAGTGCTCATTTTTCTTTCTGATTAAAAAATTGCCTTTGAATGCTCTCATTTGGATATTTAAAATAAATGTCTTCCCAATCAAATTGCAATTTAATGGAGTCGAAATTAAATGCTAAATACAGGAGCTATAGATTTTTAATATGCTCCTTCAAATCACTGCCCTTTAGCATAAAAGTAGGTTACTATCACTTTTGGGAATGGGATCATCCCATGAAATCAAGTGGCAAAATCTTACCAAAGTCACTTTTTCTCCGGCATTTTAATTGAAGAGCTAAGTACACAATCACTACATGCATTTTCATAAAGCTACTCGAGGGATGATGTGTGAAAAGAATTTATGTCTGCTTTATGCAAGGTCATTAGCGCTCATACAGAACACCAATAATGACACTCAGCCATCTCACAGACTTCCCGTCTTTGCATAATACAGTATTTTTGGGGGAAAAAAAAGAATTTCATGGCAAAGGCTGGTGTCTTTTGAAACAGTATTTAGAAGTTGCTGATGTTTGATGGAGTTATTTTTTGTGGGATGTTTAGTCTGGATGTGAGTTGCATAAAAATATAAGTGAAACTTCTGTAGGATTTTAAGCAAATTTTAGCTTTAGAAGAAAGCAGCTGTCGGCGTGAAGTGAACGCGCTGTGTACTCTAAGAGGTAGTTTTGCTCCGTGAGGATGATGTTTGTATGTGTGTGTTCTCTGCTTTTGGGCTGCTACATTCTCCATGGGTGATTAGAGCATCCGACGTCACCGTGCTTACCTTTACAAACAGAGTAAGAACCAGGCTTTGCCCAGAAAATTACAATCTTAAATAAAGGCAGAAAAATCTCATCCTAAAACACGGTGATAAAGTAGAACTGATACAGGACTTGGTCCCAAAGCATTGACTTGCTCAAATAGAAATGGTTCACTTACTTAGTTCAATTGAAAAAAAGCACAACAGGATATTTTAAATTCTTTTTGGTTTCTGCACTGCCCGAGGCAGTTGAGCAGTTTCCTTCTACCTCAGGCAGGTCACAAAAGCAATGCTTCAGTTGTCTGACCTGAGCAGGTCACCCTCTTAGGCAGATTCACGCCATCCCTATCCCTATTGACAGCACTGGGCGCTTAAAAAAAAGTCGTTTAATTGGTTTATTTTAAAAATAATGCAGCTGGTACTTTCATAATAATCTAGGGTACTGAGTACGAAACCTGCGTGCAGTACTCTCCTCAAATCCACGCCATCCACAAGCTAGATTAGTGCCTTATCCTTTGAAAAGGGAATGCAAAAGCCTTTTCTATCTGTCCTGCTGAACTTGTGACTCTCCCTGCCTCAGATTCTTCCTAGTCTGGGTCATCCTAGATGTCTCCTGTGGTTACACTCATCGTCATTTGCATACATATATTCCGTTTTTTAACAAAATGTAATATAATGCCCCGTGTTGCGCTGAAACTCAGGGGAGCAAACGCTGCTTGTGTGTAAAGAATCCTCTTCAGTTAGATCCCCCTTAGACCTCTCTGCTCCCTCGGACCCACGCACGTGGTGGAACATCCTTCTACATCATCCCACACAAGGTGGGATCTCCCACATCATCCTGTGTTTGCACGTCAGAAATGCCAGTTACCGAGTGTTTGTGATGGGGATTCACTGGGACCATCACGCCCATACTGCACTGGCCACAAAAAGACGTGGTCTGGGAGTTAGGTGCGCAGGATGTAGGTGATGGTAACGCCGCTAATACACAAGGCTCTGTGTCTCCCTCGACATGATCTCAGCCTGTTCCTTGCAGGCAGGCACATCCTTCACTACCTGCCAGCTGTATCCGCTCATCCGCTCTTCCTCACGACTATCCGTATACCCTGATTAAGATAAAATTTTGTGGACAAAAGCGGCAAAGCAGTATCTCACATGCTGTTTATTGTTACGGGGATATTTAATAGCTTTTAAATTCATTTAAGAAAATGGGAGCAGTGAGTCACATGTAATTATTCCCAGTTAGATCATTAATTACTTGATAAAGTTTCTACATAATGCTGCCTTTTGCTTTTTTGCCATAATGATGGGTTATTTCCCATTTATCTCAGTTTGCTTGTCAGTTATTTCAGTTCCCTTTCATCCCCTATCTGTGATACGTATGTAAATATTACAGATGGAGACTGATAAAGGTTTTTAAAAAAAGGCTGTTACGTTATTGGATTACAGAAGAGGTTATGAGAAACTCATTTGATTATTGTGTTAGAACAGCATCATTTGCACCAACACACGTATGGCTGGTTTGGTACCTACCCGGTAACTGCATTTTTCATAGGTTTGTAATTCAGCTTTAGAAACTGGAGTACGAGTGCCAAAGACACCGATGCAAAAATTACAGTTGAAATTAAATTGCTCTTAAAAAACAAGTTCACCTGGCTACACCAGGCTTTTCTTCATGTAATCCCAACTTCAGATGAAGAACTTTAAACGCGCATTAGAAAGAGTGAGGTTGCAGGAACATTGAGCCCTATGTTTTTTAAGAACAGTCAGTGTATAGGGTCTAGCAAATTAATGAGATGGATGCACCAACTTAAATGGACATCTAGATTGCTATCTTCTTCTCCTTTGTCTCTTTTGAGACTCAACCTTAAGAGTTCCTAAAGGAGAAACATGAGAGGCTGAAACTCAAGGAAAAGTCATTAGTTCTCCCTCGTTTCTATCAGTTTGTTAATTTTCCTGTTGAACTGATGGGGATGTCTCATGGCAATGCGGTGCTGCTGCTTGACCTACCACCTGCTCTAGCTTCAAACATTCCTCCCAAAGTAAGTTTGAGAATAACGGGTACAGAGAAGGCACATGGCAGTACTGCTTTCTCAGAGGTGACGCCTGGTTGCAGGTGTCCCCTCCGCACTGCCTTTGGAATTCAAACATAATCAGAATGTTTGCGCTAACGTCTCCCAAACAGCCGCCTGACACCCGTAGGTGTGTACGTGTACATGAAACAAGAACAGCGTCAGGTAGTCAGAGGGCTGATGATTTGGTGGTTCTTTGTAACCAGCCCATAGCATCTTACTCCCAGCAGATGATTTAAGTCTCTGACTGGGCACAGCTCCCCAGCAACACCTATAGAAAACCTGAAACAGAACAGTGATCACTTGCTCAGTAGCGGCTGCTGAACTCTGGGAATAAATTTATCCTCCTCCATAAACACTTGGACATTTATGAGTGCAGGCTGTATTTGCTCTCTGATACACCCAGTGCTGATGGGAGGTTATTGCTAAGTTATCATTACCCTGCCAACTAAAACACGTCTAGCTGAAATGGTTTAGATCAGTTTTACTGTTCCACATTATACTCTTTATTTCTCCATAAATAAACAAAAATAGAACTACCATGGGGAAGTGTAGAGAGCTGAACTCAAACATCTTTACTGTGTTTGAGTCCTGACTGTTCCCAGTGTCCCAGAGACACTTCACCCTACGGCAGTCCATCGCTACAGCCGCCCCATGAGGGGTACACGCTGCTGTCCTAGTAATGATTTCAGAGTGTCCTCCTTCCCAGAAGACAGGAAGGATCATCTGCTGTCGTGGGGACTGATAACACGACCATCACGCCTGCTGCAGCGCTGCCCTACATCTGCCGTCAGCTCCTCTGCAGTCAGCCTGGTGGGATGTACGTCAGTGGCAAGTCTTAAAACTGTCTGCGAAAGCTAAACAAAGCTTAATGAAGTTAAACATTGGAAAGGATGCCCGGCCATTGTCACCCATAACCAAGCGCAGCTGTCTGTCCAAGCTCCAGGCATCGTGGGACTGAAGTAAAAGACTGGGGAGAACACGACTCGGTGTTAGTCAGAGAGGTTAAATAACGCACGTGGTTACAGGCTCCAGGACTAGGCTCAGTTATACATTCGTTAGTCTTGGTTGTAGCACCTTTGTAATCCCCGTTCAGGAGTAGCTGCCTGCTTCTCACTGGTTGCGAGTTGCTGTGATATTGTGGGGTTTATAACAAAATAATATTTTGGCAAATATTTTGGCCAGAATGAAGATTCAGAAGTGCAAAGTCTGTTCTTCCCACAGCATGGGTGTGTGGCATAACTGGTTTATTTACGCAGCACATATAAATGGAATAAAGGATCGGCCCCAGATAATGAGCCCAGAAATACTTGTTTGCATCACTGATGGTCAAAACCTGAGGACCATAGACAGTGAAGTGGGAATCAGTTCGGGCCACCAACCGAATCCTAAATTCATATTCTAGCCTGGGGAGTTAATGCAAATACACCTCACTAGGCTAGCAAAGATTAAGGCATATTTCACATTTTCTGGTCAAGATAATATTATTTGGGAAAACAATGAAAACAGAATCTGTCTCACCAGGGTTTGATGAAGCAAGATGCCAGCTCTGGGAAGCACAGCTTAGGCTGTGGCACTGATGATGTTAGTCCTGCCCCGCACAAACCACATTGATATCAGCCCCAGAGATAACCCCTGGTGCAGCGCAGTGTGGTCATCAAATAAACTAAAGGGAAACAGCTGAATTTCTAGACTCTTTGATACTTTCTTCAGGTTCTCAGGGGACATGTGTGCTCCCCAAAGCCTGATGTGAAGGTGTTTGAAGTCTGCGGAAATCCTTCTGCTGACTTTGTACAACTTTGGACTTGGCTTCTAAGGCTGTGGGTGTGGAAATGTGCTTCAGCCCTCTGGATCAGAGTCATCAGCTTTCCTCGCCTTTGAAGGACAAGCTCTGTTTTCAGAGAAGCACAGTACGCTACCAAACAGCCAGAAGCAGAACAAACTTCCACCACCGTTACTTCAATACATTTTTTAAACCCGTTGCTTTGGAGCAATAGGCTAATACTCTGGTTTCTAGCATCCTGGCTGTGTTTTAAGGATCCTGATTGCTGTAGGATTTAAGTGACATTCCCCAGATCCTGGTCCAGGCCCACACAGCTCCTTCCCACAGGACACTGGTGCTCAGTCAGCTGCAAGAAATTTCAGCAACCGCTAACCTGGGATCAATCAAACCAGAAACCTTGAGATAAAACACCTTTTGCTGTGCCCAGCCCACAATCCACCCATGGGTTTAATACTGTTACGTGTAACATGTGAGACTTCAGAGCTGATTAGCAGAACTCACTTGTAAGAGGAGCAGAACTTCCCAAAATCATATTTCTGGCAGTTTAATAACAGCCCTCACGTGCACTGCATGGTCTGTGGTACACAGTCCTCTGTGCATCCCGTGTTAAGGACTGCAGTACGATCAGGAACAATTTATACCCAGTTTCACTTTAAAATCTTCTAAATATGCTATATTTTTATTAAACATACTTGGGAAATATCCTAGGGTCCAAACATGTTATTGTCATAATATATCTGTCAGTTAATGAAACGAGCCGATTTAGGGCTAACTCAGTACACACAAAAGTTAATCTAAATACTTAAATTGATTTCAGCGAGACAAATATTTCACTTTGTGGTCTGCTGTATTAGCATCCGAGTTTGAGGACATAAAATATATTTTTAGATTACATCTATGTAAAGCATTTACATTAAAATATTTCAATGTTGACTGTTAAAATCCTAATTCTAGGGAGCTAGAGGTAAGTGCCGTGTTACACTCTATCAATTACAGTACCTGATTTGGGTTATTGGTGTTCTGTATAATAGTGCCATTATTCCATTCTGGTTTTCTGCGGACACCAGCAGCAAAGGAGCGTGCAGCGGCAGGGCTGCTGGTGGGACAGCGTTCCCTGGGAACGCCGCTTCCTTCCTTCAGCAGTCGGGTTAATATTTCTGCCTTCTTCAGCTTTCCCTTCTACCTATTCTTCACGTGATTTATCTTTGTACTAAAGATGGCTTTTATGGGATGGGATAAGGAGGACAAAAAATAACCTGGTAGCCATCAGGAGCGGTAAATTTTGCAGTGGATGCTTTCACTTTAAAAAGGAATTACTCGTTTCCTTTGTGGCAAAGCACTAACAGCTCACATAAAGCAGCCCCCTCCTGATGGCGAGGACCCTTAATTGCATTTATTTGCATGGAGTTGAGCAGGTACCTGTGCGAGGTTTGATGGAAGTAAGCAAGGGAGAACTACCACCAAGTGATGTACAAGTACGAATCAATTAATCTGTTCATAAATGTGATTTTAACCTTATGGTCTCTGGTTTTATAAATCTAAACTTTGAATTTGAGCCTTCCATGTTCGTCTTCATTTATGCTGCTGGAGCAGGAGGCATCTGTGCTCTAACTTCAGAGGATTAGGAGCCATCCTGTTTATCTTATAGCTCACTTCACAGCTTGCTGCTTTTACACCTTCATCTTTGGGATTTTTTTTTGCCCTTTCCATTCGCTTAAGAAAAATTTCTTTACATAGAAAAAATAAAATAAAGGACCTTGAATGGCTCTACCCCATGCTGATTGCTTTTGCTTAATGGTGTGTTTTCTGAGCTTTAAAAAACAACTTTGAACATAATAACGGCATTTGCTATGTGCTTGGGACTGGAAGAAAATTACAGGCCTGAGCCATTTTAATGTAGCCACCTTTTATTTTGATTCCTGTCTGAAAAAGAAGCGAGGGACTGTATTTACCACTGTCAATAACGTTTGATTTATTATTTATTCTATGTCATGGTATGTGGTGACTTAAACTTACGTTCCAGTTGTAACAGGAGGAGAGTTGTGATATAAGTTATTTTTCATTGTAGTAATAATGGCTGCCGTGTTGGAAAACCTCCCTGTGTTGTGTAACACTTTCTAAATAGCTGAATACCGTTTGATAGGTATTTATTAGATAGTTTATTTCTTTGGTTTTGCTTCATTAGTCATTCAGGATTGAGTTCATTGCTTGTTTCTCTTCCAATGCCTGGAAGAGGTGGGAGCAGGAAGTGAAAGAAAAGGATACTTTATTTTTGGAACCTACATGCAGAGGTAGAGGTTATTTACCCTTCATCACTGGAGATGAAAGTTTGGGGTTTGGAACTTTCTGCCCCACATTCTCCAACCCCAGGCAAGCTGAGCTTGGTGTAAGTCCAAAGAGAAGAGCAAAGATGGGGTACAGCTACCTGGAGAGTCCTCTTGGATCACAGAGTGATCCTGCTGACAGGGACAGAGCCCGCAGGCTGCTTTCACACCACCTGAAGGCACCCTCGGACTCAGCTTTTTGTCTAGATGAGCTCTAAATAATCGTCCATTTTAGCACCTTATAAATAAGTAGATCGCTGTAGTGATCCACAGACCAAACGTGGCCATGTGCCAGGCAGCCAGTGTCATTCCTAGAGGAATGCAGGGATTTCATGGAGCAGCAACAGCCGGGATGCTTTCAAAAGAGGTGTTTCATACACAGAATGGTTTGCCCAATTTGGGTGATTGTGGGAAGGTGAGGCTTTGAGCAAAGATGGGAGGAAAATAGTTGAAAAAATTTTACAGGATTTTCAGAATTATTTTTACTATTAACTTTTGAATGTTTTGTCCTGGGAGAGGAAAAGGAGAGGAGCTCCTGGATGTCTAAAGGAGCAGGTGGAACTAGAAACTCCCTGAACTTCAGGCAAAGGATGAGTGTGGAGCCCATGAGGAGAGCCTGGGGTTTAGGCTGGCTCTGAAGGAAGCGTTTCTTCTATTGTAGAGGAGGTTGCAGGGGGTGACCTGTTACTCATCTCTAGCCCTCAGGCTGCTGCTTCTACCACTAAATTAGACCTTTTAAAACAAATGAGCTCAATGTTAGATACGAGCTGGGGGAAGGGTGAGGGGCGTGTTGGGCTTCTAAAATTGTTCAGTCTTGAAACTTGGCCAAATCTCAGTGTTTACAAAATCTCCAACCTCCTAATAATGCTACAATATATGTATTTTTATTAGACTTTCTATTGAACGCTAGTCTAATACCTTTGCCTTCTTTATTTATGATGAGATTGTTTCCAGCTACTGTTAATTTATTTTACACAGCCCATGATGTAATCGTTAAGCAGTTGTAATGAAGATTGAAGGTTTAATAATGCCAAGTGTTACAAATTTCTATTTAATCATTCCTAAATCGATTAGTTACTTTCACCCAAATGCCGTGCCATTGAAACAGCAAGAGCTAAAGATACAAACCGCCGTGGCCAGCGTTTGATAAATGTTATTTTGGTGCAGTGGTAATTGAGTTATTGAATTTACTCATCTTCCAAATGATGTTTGCATTGTCTCAGCCATATGTGTTTAGGGCCAGGGGAAGGTCATTAGGAGCTTCAGACCGGGGGCATGTTTGGGTTAAAGTGATTTTGAACAGCCAGCGCTGAGGTTAGTCAATTAAAAGAAATAGCACAGAGAGATGCTACAGAAGGGCGTGCTATAGGCTGGGCAGGAGGGAGGTCCCAGAGGCCTGTTTAAAATAGTCTAAAGATTCTGTAAGTAAATGTCTACTCCTCGCCCCAGGCCCTTCAGCCGCTGACTAACTGCTGTGCAAGATGCCCTTAACTTAAAACCCGTCTCAGCCATAAACAAATGTCACACTTGTATGGCTACATATAGGACAAGCCTATAAAGGCCAAGGTAGAACATTAAATGATGACACATGCTGTATATATGAACACAACCTTGAATGCACTTCCCTAAGGGGAGATGAGGGCTGCAGGTGAGGCAGAATGTTCCCAGGCTGCTCAGGCCACAGCGGATTCTGCAGGTCTGTGTTTGGTGGCTCATCCTTAGCACGTGTGACTTGTCACTGCTGAGCCCTGCACAAAGATCCGCTCCGTATTCAGTTGATTATTCGTGTGATATGATTAAGCTGTTTCAGAGACAGTTCAATAGATAATATATTTATATCTATTTATATCTGGACGCTGAGCTTGTGAGTGAAAGCTCTCCCACGCAGCACGTCATTTCTACTTGTGACTGCGCGCTGATGATCTCATCTGGGCGGTCATCAGCTGCCCCTGGAATGGGTGGGAAGATTCCCCTCAAAAATAGACAGAATGTCTCCTGAGTGACCAAGTGCCGGCTCCAGTAGAGCTCAAATACCCAACCCAGGATTGCTGTCTGCATTTCAAATCAAAACCAAACGAGTTTTGTCATTTTTCAGGTGTTTGTGAGTAATTAGACTGCTGGAACCAGGTAAGAGTAGAAGGAGATGAAGCCCTCCATGTTTCTGTGTTAACTGAAAACGTTCAGGGTACACGATGTCCCCTTCTTCTGTGAACAGACTCACAGGGAAGAGCAAAGTCTCTCCTGAAGTGAAAGACAGGCCCACTTTATTTCTAATACTTGGCTAGTTGCTGAACGTAGAGACCACTGCCTAGTTTCGCAGCACTGGAGAGAAGTGCATGTTCTCTAATACTTCTGTTGTGCAATTCTTTAAAAACCTGTTGTTTTACAAATACACTGGTTTGTATTTGATTCCTGTCCTCTAAACACTATTTAGATCAGAAGTAATAATTCCTAATCCTGCAAAATGCCCAAAGCTTAAATCAATAAACATGTGATGAGTACCTAACCCAAGGACATTCCGTTTGGCTGATAGATGATAATTGTGGGAGTGCCTGGCAGCTTTTGTGGTTAAACCTTTGCTTTTATACAATTAAATGGCCGACTACTTCAAACACTGGACACACTCTTAATGATCATTGCACGAGGAGTCGGAGAGCTTACTGGGGACAAGTGAGACAAAGACCTTTCTCTCGGTGCCTGTAAATGATCCGCTGGGAAGCCGGGGTGGTTGGGCTCTGCGTGCCAGTTCCCTGGGGACCTCAGCGCACTGTGCCCAGGTCCTCTGTAACTTTTTGAGTCACCACTCGTGTTGTGTCTGAAGTATCCCCTCTGCCTGCCTGCCCCGCGGCTCTGCCAAGGGTGCTGCCCTGCAGCCATCCCTTGCCACCCCACCATGTCCACTGCTGCCATGACTCTGCCCGGGGCCAGTAAGTCTCCAGTGGAGCAAGGCCAGGCGAGCGCTCCCGAGGCAAAGCAGCACTCCTGTCTCAGGGGGACACAGAAAACTGGCCAGGTCACATCTGTTCCCAGTGGTACCCAAGTGACAGTGGAATCCTCCGCAGTCATTCATGGTCTGTTTACATCATGTTACGAGATCTGAGCCCACTGAAGGACTCTATATGGCCCCTGTAATAACACACAGACCCAAAGCGCCGGGCGCTACCTGTGTGTGTATCTCAGTCGTGTTCATACAAGAACTCATCCCCCATCCCTCCACTGTCCATTCCCTCCAGCCCTCCCTGTAATTCTCCTCATGTTCAGCAAAGCCACCCCGCAGGGTGTGCATACGTGCAGCTCCGCCCTCCCCAGCCCACCCTGTTCCAGAAGCTGCGCCTCCAGCACATCAAACGTTTTGTGTGTCGCACAGTTGCAAAAGGAGAGGGGTCGTTACACGCAGAACGGAACTTTGTCCTGGAGTTTGTAGCTGCGGAGTCACTTTCAGCCTCTGCAGCTGCTCTACCGTATGCCAGATTTGGAAAATCCTGTTCGCATTTTTTCCCTCCTTTCATCAGAGAACAGCTCTTTAGGGGAGAAACACGGAGCTGACAATGACACTGCTTCCCGCTGTGAATAGACTGTAGGACATCTCCAGCCATCAAGCTTTACAGGGAGACTTAGAAGTATCTTTAGCCTTTCTTCCCTCTGTTGATGAAGTTACAAAGTGGAGGCATGAGCAGTGTGACTATAAGATTAGAAATCAGCCGGGAAAAATGATCCTGTTCTAATGCGCTGGGGTTCCTTTATGTTGACTCCTGCATCATTCAGGCAGAAATGATGGGGAAAAGTGGGAGAAAATGAAACGCTAATTATTTTTATCTTTAATGATCGTTGGCAAAATAAACAGAGCATTTAGAGATTCTGGCATATGTGAGATCGTGTGTATTTATTTGCTGTATTATTCTAGCCACAGTGTCACTGCATCTCACATGACAAGGAGCAATTAAAGGAAAATGTGTCCAGGCTATGCCCCTGACAAACTGAATCATGACCCTTCTTTTGGCAGCCTCATGCATGAATCCCTCCCCTTGGGGAACACCAGGCAGCAGCCGATTTGCCAGCTGACATGATACATACATTTTTCTATGCGTGTATGTCATGTTAGTGACATTATGCACTCGTTGAAAACAGAGCTTCTATCTCAGCGTAATGCGCGATTTTTAACGTCTCTTAGATACCCGGAGATTCACAGTAAGGTCCAAGGACAAAGGCATTGTCTCTTCATAGGGTGTTTGCTTTGTTCCAAGTCAAAATTCACAGCCATTTGATTTTAAAAGCCACTGTACAATATATACAGATGTAAGCGTATTAAATTACCTAGTTTGAATATAAACAGCTGCGGATATAGTAGCTGAGAGCACCTGGGGAGTTGTATACTACAGACATAGGATTTTCTGTGCGATTTATTCAATTAAAGTGTGAAATGTGTCTACAAGAGTTATTTGAAGGGCTTTTGTTCTCCTGCACAGTTTCTGCCTCCCACTCCCTTCTTGCTTTTTGAACCAAAGTCCCCGAACGCAGCTCAGAAAGGGAATGATGAAGTAAGAAGTATCTGGGAAGGACACGCAGCTACACAGCAAAGCAAGCTTAGCAACATCACTTCCAGTATTTCTGGTCCACAGAGGAGATTTGAGTAACTGTCCTGTATGTTTAACATAAAGCTGTTCATTAGAATTCAACGTGTTTATGTTTCCTCCACAGCAAATAGTTTCTTTCTTTCAAGCAAAGACATCTCCCTAGCTAAAGGAACATTGCAATGACTTAGGGACCAAAGCACAGCAAACACGGTGGCACGCTTTATACCGAATCACATCTCAGCTGTGTACATGTGTATTTAATTCATCTAGAGGTAGCTACAGCTCATCTTATTGCAGCTGCCCGATCAGCTTGGCAACTGCATTCATGCAACGCCTGAACTGGGACTTTGCTGCCTCAACAGGCACGATAAATCCAAAGTCCAAATACCCTCGGAATGGCCCGTGGTTTCTCTGCAGAAGGTGCATCTAAGAGGTGCCCTAAGTCCCTGTACAGAGGGAGAGGTCTTGCACTAGCACTGACCGGGTGTGTTTTCCTCACGTGTTCCCACCTGGTCCAGATACTATGCTAAGAGAAAATTCATATTTCTTGGCAGCTTTTGTTAACCCGAGTTTGTCCACGCAGGCCACCTATTCACAGGCCTCCCAGAACGGCCTCTTCATACAACAAAAGTCGGAGTTGTTGCTCCAGGAGCAGGAGCCCACGCTGTCATCAGAAAGCCCATCACACAAATAGTGCTCTTAGAAGAGAAATAATTTCTAAGAACTAACAGTTTGGGGCTTTCATCCTCAGTCCTTCATTTCTTATACATCTGTTATGTCAGCTGGAGCTCAGACTGAACATTGGCCTGATTTGAAGACCATCTCAGATCACTGTTCTGGTCTGTCTTTACCGAATGGTGCCTTCTACAACCAGACTTTTACAGAGTGTTCTTCTAGGTGTCCTCTTCCTCTCATTGCTAAAGGATAACTGTAGTGCAGTACCACTATTAAATACAGGTTCAGGTTTTCAAAAATACTGTTGTAAACTATTTCACACACAAGAGGAATTATAATATATTCTCAAATTTATAATTGGTCATTAGAGTCATTAAAGTCCAATGTAATTCCCTTAACATAATCCACCCCTTCTTAAATGAAATTTAGTTGGTATTAATCAGTATGAAAAATTCCGTAATGAGCCGGGATCATCCTGTGAACATGAAAACTCTTACTGGTGATTAAGCATAATGTTTACTATAAAAAATCCCAAGCCTGAGTACTTCAGTACTCAAAAGTATCAGTAGTTGGCAAATTTTGCCATTTTCCTGGAGTAACCTTTTGTCCAGCTAGTACAGCCTGTGTCTCTTCGTGTGGTTACGGCATGAGACAGCATTAATTTCACCAGCAGCCTAATATCCCGAGTGAAGGCAGACACAGCTCACAAGGGGTGGGAGTGGCTCTTCTTTTCAACAGCGCGTTCCTGCAGTGGCTGGTGGTAGAGATCAGGACCTTCCGGGATAAACTTCTCACTCAAAGTTGAACATTTTTCAGAGCCAACATGTAATTCAAAGACATTTAGTACAAGCAGTTGTTCAATTTATCATCTTGGAGCGCCAACATTTTTAATAAAATTAACAAATGGGCACCTCATGGCGAGCAGGGTGAAATTACTTTTTTTTTGTAATTAGACTTCAGACAATGTTATATTATGTAGTTAAGGGAAAGGAACTTTGCCTCAAATTTCAAAGTGGTGAATCTCAGTTTAATTCTGCTAATGGCAGTTAACACAGATGGCTAAAAAGAGTAATTATCTTCTTTAGCTTTCTGCCACCTGCCACAAATGAACTGTTTTCTTTAATTGCTCAGAATTACTCTTAATCACACAAAACAGATAGTTAAGTCCTAGTCACATATTGCAACTCAAGAGCAAGATTTTAACCCTAAGCATGCGACTTAAGAAATTACCACCCTGCCCAGGAGTACAATGCCGGCGGTGACAGTTGAAAAGATTAATCCTTTCTCTTCCTGGTAGGAGCAAAGTTTGCAGGCTAATCATACAAGTGCTGGAGTCTGCTCCAAGTAATTACCAGAGCTACCAAAAGGCTATATCCGCAGTAGCAGGAAAAAAATCCACACCATTTCTTCCTGCTGAAACGCTTTCTCCAACAACTGGTCATTTTAAAAAGCCACACAATCAGACAGACTCATCTTAAAAATGACTTATGAAGGACTTGAAGGTGTAACATTAACTGTACCGGACTGATGAGTCCAAGCTTTGTAGATTCCCAGAGATACCTTAACAGAGATGATAATCCCATTCCCATCGAGGTACATGGAATTAAATCAATGTTAGACGTTTAGAAATCCTAACATGACACCCTTTGGAAGTCTCTGGCTACATTATATTCTAAAATAGCAATTCTTGCCCCACACCATTCAGAGGTGATGTGTTTGTTGGAAGAACAGCAAGTCCTCCCTTTCTTCTTTACTCCTGTTTTTGATGTCTGAACTAAACCCCAACAAATTCAGCTTCTGCAGAAGAACTCAGAAGCCATCTCGTTCATTCTGCCTCCTGAATCACCACATCAAATTGAAAAGGCGCTAACACAAATCCTGAGTTGCTGATAGATCTTTGTGCTTCAGAGAAAGGAAAAAGCACCAAACCTATTGTTCCGAGAATGACAATGTCGGTAACTTCGCATCATGATTTCTCCCAAATTTGCTAGAGGAAGTTCCCAGCAAAATTTATACACAGAGTGGTAAGAGGAGAATTAAGGTGGATACTTCCTAACAAAAACTCTTTAAAAGAAAACCAAAACCGAGCAAACAGCGTAACATGATCTGCAGTAGAAGTGATCCGTACTCTATGTATTACACCTTTTGAGAGTGCATGTTCCTTTACAAAAATTCCGGCATTATTTTGAAATCAGATAAACTCATGACCACTGCAGTTTAGCATCCTTTTGCTGTTACAACTTTGCATTTTCAAATGTGCGGGTGGCAGAGAGAAATCATTTAGAAGCACAGACCTGGCAAAGAGCTTTAAGAAGCGTGTACGTGTGTTCGCCAATCTAAGGACAACCACAGGCCTAAAATGTGACTCCGCAGAAGATTTCTGAACTCAGTCTTTATGGAAATGAATTATCTCTGACGCTAATGTTGCGCTCTGCGCTGTGCTCTGACTTAGGGAGAGTTTCTGTTCCATCCATCCCTTTAACTGGTCCAACGGCCACTTCTGAGACAGCCCCAGCTGTACAAAACATCCGCGAGTAGGTGTGAGAGAAGGGGTCTGACTGCATCATTGCCCCTGTGTATTTATAACCACGGCAGGGGAACTTAGTCTAATAATAGCATTTACCTTTGTCACTTGGTAAATAACAACCTATTATTGGACAATTACAGTAAAGGTCAAGATCCACTTTTTTTTTTCCGTTTATGAAACGCACTTACTCTGTGTTTAGCTTCAGTTAAAAAGTGCTTTTCGCTGCAGCAAATATATGAATAGATCAGAGCTTATGACGCTGACTCAATTTAACAGTGAAAGATAAGAATTTTTCAGTGGCGCTTGCTCAGGTATCCTTATTACCATCCAGCTCCTGCTTTCATATCGGTTCGTTGCAATAATAATAATGAGGGTTCATAAAACGTAGCTACTTTGATGTGAATAGTGTCCAAGTGACGCCGGGTTTCTGTGGGCGCTGCGGCGGTGGCCGGCGAGCGCTCTGTGCCGGTGTGGTGGGGCTGGGAGCGCTCGCTGCTGCAGGAAATGAGAACAGCTTCGGAAGGAGGGAAGATGAAACACAATCAAGCCATCGCTGTATGATAAGGAACGGGCTTTCAGAGTTTTAATGGACTAAATAGTGTGTTTGGTTTGCTAACCGCAGAGTTTAATCAAGTATTTTTGAATTTTTAAACAGGAAATGGCCTTTTCTCCAAAGGATATACACATTTGCAGTGCATAAATCAGATCCCGAGTCCCAGGATCCTGATCTCATGCTCTTTACCATGCAATTAACTTTAACTCTTTCTCTGAAGAAACTCCCCGTCGTTCTGGTAGTGTAACATGATGTGATGAGTTGTCGCTGTTATTTTTCCAGCATTTTGTTCCATTCAAGCCCTCGCCTCAGCACTGTTCCTCTAAACCATTTTCAGCCCGTGGATTAGCCTGAAACCTCATCCCGGCGTGAACTTCAGGTCACGGGGCGCTCCCCGAGCAGCCCAGCGATGGCACGGCCATTGCCCGCCCAGACCTCCTGTGCAGTGCTCCTGGCAGACAACACCGTTGGGTCTCCTCTGGTCTCTCCTTTCATTTCTAAGCCTTTCCCAAGGTAGGAGCGTGGTTGGTTTCGGCCCAGCCTGCCCGGTTCTGTGCCCCACCAGGCAGCACAGGTATCCCCACCACGGCTGCTGCTGAGGGGACGGGGAAGGCCCCTGCTGAGAGCACCGAGCACAGCACGGGCCCTAGTTAACACTGAACAAATGTCAGATTTTAGACAGGACAGCATGTAGCAATGACAGCTGTCTTTTAAATTATGCAGAAGAACAAGCTGAGGACAAATACAACCAAGCAGTGGCTTGTTAAAGGAATCTACCAAATACAGCAACACTTATTCCTTCAGAAAACCCGTAGTCTCAATTTGCAATGAAAGCAGGTAAAATTGTAGGTGTGTGGTTTTTTCTGACAGTCTTGCTAGATACCATGACATAAATACATACTACTGACATAAAATATGCACACACACTCATACACACACATCCCTTGTCTGAGATTACTGATAACTTTGCCAAAATGAGACGGAATATTTACAAAACATATAGTCAATATACCCACTCACGGGCTACTCTTGAAAAACCGAATTCATAAATTATACATTAAGTCAGCAACTACACACGCATCGGCCGGATATTACGATGAGGGAGACAGCTACCTTTTAAAGTGTGGGGGACACATGAAAACGCTGTGGAATGACAAGCAGAATTGGGAGCTTTCAGCAGAGCTTAAGCAGAGACTTTTCTGGAAGCTAAAAAGAGGAGTGCTGGGAATCCCATTCTCTCCAAAGAATCCGATGGCTCTGAGTGTAATCCCTGTACAAATCCCCCGGTTTACGAGCAGAGGATCCCCACAGGCTGTTGGCCCTGCTACACCCTGCACAAGAAATATTTTTAATATTAAAGCTTGAATTTGGGAATGTCTTATTATCCAAATTTGGGGGGTTTTCTTCCTTTAATTCAAACTATAATTAAATTAATGCTGCAGTAATGGAAAAAATAGGAATGCAGAGAGAGAAAATGTTTGAAACACTTTTGAGTGAACACTGAAACTAGATGGAAAATGTTTGAAACCTGAGGATTCCTATGTAAGTTATGGGAATGGTTTTATGAAGGAAGACATCCTAGACAGAGGGAAGTGTTCATGCCCGTAACTGTGCTACTGTATGCAAAAATACCGGAAAATACAAAAAACGTTGTCTTCCTCTCTTTTAAAGTCGATTTCAAGTAGTGAGTGTTCTACTTTAACACTCTCAAATGAAGAATGAGTATAAAACTGCACGTGAACAAGATGTTACACTACTAAAATGCTTGACAGAGATGCAGAATAAGCCAACAAACTACTGGAGAAAAACAGTCTTAGCTCTGGATACAGCATTGATGTGATCCCGGATTCTTGTTTCCTAATGATATCCCAGTGTACACAGACAGCTTCATGTAGGCAGCTTTCATGATAAGAATTATAAACTGCTTGTACAGATGAATTACAGATGATAGCAGGGAAACATACACATTAATATCCAAAAAAACTCTGGAGCATTTCATGATTTTTTTAAAAAATGAGAAATGCATTTAAAAAACTGCACCCACGGGTGCAAGGATTTGAGCTAATGAAAGTGTATTTTAGATCACAACCTTCTTTTATAGCCATCGTTTTTTCATTGGCATTTGTTTTCTATTCATTTGCTGCCTTAGTCCTGTCTTCTGTGGTACCATGCTACCATGACCAAAGTGACAGACTTTTGTCTCTGCTGGATTAATCAGTGTGTTCTTTGATCCATAACATATGCTCCTAGTAGACATTTAGAGTCAACATATTCAAGATTTGTGGTCTGGCAGTTCAGTGCCTGATGTTAACCCAGCTGATAGACAGTTTAAAGTATTTAATATTTAATTTTATATTTATTTATTTTGAGCTGGTCTTTCATCCATAATAGAGCTTAAACGACGGAATAAAATATGTGATGTTAAATATTTGGCTCGATATTTTTGCTTGGAGATTGTTTTTCTGGGTGAGAAAGCTCTGAGAGGCTGCCCACACAAACACAGCTCTCCACAGGCACGGCGTGTATGTTTTTATGCACATCTGAGGTGCAGGGTTTGTGTATTCATGGTCAGGAAGCCTGTCCTCACGAAAGAGGACATGAGCGCCACACCACTTCTGAGGTCCCAGGAGCCTGTCCAGGACCTCGCTACGCTGGCACTGCTCCGGGGACATGGCTGGCTGCTGCGGCTGATGGAAAGCCCCAAGGGCAGTTAGCTAAGTTACCAAAAACTGGCCTGCTGTGACTTACACTTGAGGGGACTCTGTGGTGAGAACCCAAAGTCATCTGCTGGGGCGGTCTTGGTGCCTGGTGGGGGATGCAGGAGAGCTGTGGTAGCCACAGCGTCAGGAGAGGCCGGGCTCCTTCCTTCCCAGGGAGCACCCGCTCCTGACCCTGCCCGTCCCCACACGGGGATCTATGTGGGGCTGACACCGAGTTTTATTTCCTCTTGGTGCTGTGTGAAATTGTTAAAAAGTTACATCAACGGGAACTGATAAAGGGCAGGGGAAAGAGCAGAACTTGGGTGGCAAGCAAAGATATTTTCCCTTTAGTATATCAATTAAAGAAAGGGTATCAATTAATAAGATTCAGACTATTTAATTATGTTTTCATTGAGAGGTATAGCACATGATTTATGGCTCGGCTACTTCTTTACTGATCGTACTGCTATCAAGTGCTGCATAATATATTGCTTTCCACTATGTCGTGCAAGTGGAAAATGGGATTAACTGCCCTCAGAATGGTCCAGGTCTGAAATTACTTATACAAGGCTGGTATCAAAGCTCTCTTTGACTTCGGAGGGTGCTGAATTATCTCCTCATCCCCATCTTCTGTGGCACACAGGCCCATCCCTGTCCATGGCAGACCTGCACGGGTCCCAGAATAGTATGTGTAATCTATTTTTTCAAAAGCATTGTCCTGCCATGAAGAATTAAAAAGAAAATGAATGGAGAAGCCAAACGTCAGCTGCTCCCTTAGACTTCAAGGTTCAGGAAACTCTGGTGAGTGGGAGTGGGAGAGGACTGGCAGGCTGAAACGTAAGAGAATAATTGTATTATAAGAAGATTACGGAAGATTATTTTTCTTGCGGGCCCCAGATTTCTGCAAAAACAATCCTGAATTGCATCCTACAAGGCAAAATTAATCCACCCATTCCTCTAAACGCCAGGGTTTTGTTAACTGCGTATTCATTTGGTGTGTGCTAAATTAAAAATGGGCTCATATTACAAAACGTTCCGTGCATCTTTTTTTTTTTTTGGTGTGACAACATGGAGCTCAACGCGATGAACAATGTGGCGGCTCATAGCAAGAAGAAAAATAATTGTTTTTTCAATATACAACCCCCCTCATAATTCAGAAGTCAATATGCATCCTCGGAGAGTTTCCCCCAGCAGAGGCTCGTCGGAAGCAGGGTGGCCTGCCTGCCTTTCCTTACGGATGTGAAGCTCCCGCAGCCTTGGCTAGCCTGGCTGGGTTTTTTAAAATGTTTAACTATAACCACTGGGACTGGAATCATAGCTTCTGGTGGCCTAGTATGAATATTAATAAGACACTGGGCCATGGAGTTCTTTGCTGATTTTGACAGTTTAAAGGATCAGTTAGTTAATTAGAAGATGACATGGCACATTGCATCCCTTGGCTCCGTCCTGCCTTCTGTCTCCTTTTTTCATGTTCTTTTTTTGACATGTTAGATTACATCATTACTTGTAGTTTCACTTGTTAGCCATACCATGAAATGAGAATATTTTAAGCTGTAATTATTGCGATTTCTCTCCTCTACTCAGAACATGAAACTTAAAGAAAGCATGGAGAAACTTGAATTTCAAAGACGTAGGAATACATGCTTGGTAGTTAAAAACTTCTAACTACAGACAACGACAAGAAAAAGATTTTAAGTTGCAAGAAAATTGTGTCGATCATCACATTGGCAACTCATCCATTACTTTAACTAAGCGCCCTTATCGTCTGTGCTTTTTTTGTGAGTTATCTAATGCTTTCATAGGTGCATTTCTCAGAGATCCAGAGTCTCCTCCCTCCAGCCATGACCTGATTGTGCCTCTAGACGTGCACATGCAGTCCAGCGCATTCACTGCATTGTACTACCCTAGAAAAGTGTGATCCTTCTATCGTCCTCACACCCAGAACAGCCAAAACCAATGTGACCAGAAGCACGGCGCTACGCGGCAGCCCTCTCCTTAGGGGCAACAACAAAGGATGACAAAGACGGACAGGGGATAAGAAATTTCACTGAAAGGTTAACTTATTTCTCAGCTACACCAGATACCCCAAAATAGACAAGCCACAACTCAAAACACGAGAATAAATTAAACTGCAAAGCTACAGTCATACCATAAATCGTTAAAACGTTGACGTTTCACACTCCGGCGTCACACCGCAGTTAGCCATCAGGACAAATATTCTGGGCATGTAGTAAGATTTTGGAGGGACCACAACCACTTATTTTGTGTATTACTAGAAAATCTCATTAATTAATATTTGTCTTGGAATTTACATTCTGTCTCTAAAATTCTTATCAAGGACATTGCTCTATTTGTGCAGAGAAAAGCAGAGAAACACGTGTGGGTCTTACCTTCTCGGTGGGCTGGCCAGTCTGCCACCAGCGGGGTCTGCAGGAAAGCCAGAATGCAGCTTATCCACCATGGAAATCCTGCAGATCTGGAGCAAAATTGGCAATGACAAGATTAGTGGGAAGTTAGGAAGGATCGTTTCGGGGTTATTATTGGTATTCATCACAGGGTCTGGTTGCCCGTGTGCTTTGACGTTTCTTTTATCCGATGTTTGTGTGTTCGTTTTGATACTACTTCATCAATACTAGGTATCGGAATATGGCTTTTGACAGAAGAGATTGCAGAGGAGGTGTAACTAGATAATAACCGTGCCATTAGCCAATACAATAACCGATGTGGATCATTGGTTTTTTCATTAAGGTAAACACGGAACCTCCCGTTGATTCACAGCACTAACGACAGGCGGGAAGCGCCGCCGCCGAGAGGAAGCCGGGTGGTGTTACCTGCAGAAGGAGCAAAGCTGGGAGCTGTGTGCCCTCCAACAGCAGGTTTCACTCCCTGAACTAGAATCCCTTGTTCAGGATGAACCAAATTAGGCATGAGAAGTGTCCTTCTTGTAGCAGAGAAGGGATTAATGCCTTGGAGTGTCTTTTATCAAGTCAATGTTAATGCGATCGTATTGATTTCATAATGAAACAAGGAATGAAGCCGCATTGCTGCAATTTCATAGGCTGGTGAGATTATATCGTAAAGAGGATAAATGGAAACCAGCCACGGTGCTGTATTGTTGGTGTATTTTATACACTAACCAACAGGAAACGTGCACTAGAGCACTCGGGGGGACCTTAGCCATCTTCTGAAGTCTTCTGTAGTTTCCAGATCTTGTCCCAGTGGGCACAGGGAAGGCACAGGTGAAGTTCACAGCACAGACACAGAGCGTCTCTGGGGTTGCAAACCAGTTGGAGTGCCCCTTTGCCTCTGTTAGTCTTTCACCCCCTATGTCTAACCTATTTTGACTGTATTTTTGCTGAAGCCATGACAACTGCTGCTTCATGAACGCAGCAGAGTCCTGCGGTCCCTGCTGGCCCCTCTCCGTGCCCACGGTGGAGTTACCCACACAGGCCCGTTCTGGAGCTGAACCAGTCTCCTTCAGTGGAAATGCTTCTTTCCCAACTCCAAAGACAGAAATGAACACTTACATTTCCTTTGTTCCTGAAAGACTTAAATCCTCTTTCATTCAAGGTCTGCTCATCTTCTGGGTCCACCTGAACCTGGAAACGAACACAAAGGCAAACACATAAGCAACTTTTTTTCATTTTGGCTGCCGTTTACCATTAATACTTCATATTCCCACATACCCTTTTAATCAGATGGTTAATATCAAACCTAATGAACCATCGATGGCATTCCTGTTTTCTCTGTTTCAAATTAAGAGTGGAGCCTTAAAAACTGAGAAACGAAAGTTAAAATCTTTTCAGATAGAAATAGGTTAAAATTCATAGTATGAATAGAGTGGCTACAGTACAGAAGTAAGTGAAGACTGATCCTTAGCAGGTCTTGGCAGTCTCTGGCCATATATTATTCAGCATTATTCAGCTGACCCTAAGGGGAGTTCAGCTGGAGACATTAAGGTCAAAGAGTAGAAGCGTTTGGACACAGTCAAATGGATTTTACACCTTTGTGTCTTTCTGACATTACTGTTTTGCTTCAGCAAACTGACTAATATCAGATATATCCAACTGGGTACCTTTCTAAATCACTTCAATTTTCTTTGTCCCTGGGCTACAGTTATATGACCGGGATCCAAAGCTATCGCAGGCTATGATATACTATTTTACTTGCTCGCTTGTATTAGAACGAACTTTATTAGCTTTTGGGCACGTGTCTATCAGTTTTAAAGATTAAGCATTATGTCAATAGCTTTTATGCAGCATTCAAGTACAGTGAATCACTTTGCTTGCTCTGAGGTTATTAAAAGTGTATTATCGCTTTCACAGAAAACATTTTTATTGTAAGATGCACCATCACTCACAGCACTCTGTGCTTACCAATCCTACCCCGCTATATTTCACAGCAAAATCAAAGTGGGGACAGATGCTCTGTAAGTAATTTTAGATTTGAGAGCACATGAACCTTACAAACACAAGCGTGTAACTAACATTTGACTCCACACTCCTATGCTTTCATTATCTGCTTTCTTCCTTTAAATTTTCTTTATATTTTATATTCTTGTAACTGCTAACAATAACCACAGCGCTTTTGCCATGTAAAAACCGACAATTTGTGCAAGCTTAAATTTGTCATTCTTCTTAAATAGAAACTATCTAGTTAAATAACCCGTAAAGAATTACAGAGATGAGCTTGGCTGCTCCAGTATCGAAACCAGGAAACCAGAGGTGCTTTTTGCGAGGAAGCGGAGGCTTCAGCTAACATGGGAGAAGCTTTTAGAGCACAAATCCAGCCTATAATCAGATTTTCTCATTTCCTTGCTGGTCTTCCGTACTTTTGGTTTTGTGGTTTGTACTGGCTGAGCACATTGTGGAAAATGGAGGCGGAGAGTGCGTGGGGGACCTGAGCTAAAGAACAACTATTTACGGTGTGCTCAGTCTCCGGGTCCCTCACTTGGGCATTGCTAGGCTTGAAGCATCACAGCTGGTGACTTTGGAGCTGGTTTATGATTAGGTGAAAGAGCACTCGCTCTTTGATGAGTTCATTCTCTGTCCTCAGTAGCTAAAACCCCGTTTCACCCACTTCCATCACCATGTCATCACTGTAAATCCAGTGTGTGCATCCTCTGGTTCAGGGATCACCTTTTGTCTTAATCTTTGACCAAGACCTCTTGGCACCGCTGTAACAGACACCCAAAGAGGCAGCGCACTGGAGGAGGAGTTTCACAGTCCGTAGGTCAGCTCTTAGCATCCTAGTTCTCCCCGTCAGAAGGTCTCAGTGGCATATTAAACAGTTATTTAGCCTATTCTGACCTCATCATTTCTGCTTCATGAACGACTGGATGAACCCAATAGCGTTCTTGTATCTGCTGCCCTTGCAGCGCTTACAGTGGTGCTGCTCTCATGTTCCTGTAATATTCCTGTCTTTCTCAAGTGGCATAAACTGAAAGAGATCTCGGCCTCCTCAAAGAGCTTAGAGGACAGAACAGTTCCTTCAGTGCTTTAACAATAAGTATCATTTCATTTAAGTGAGTTCTGAGAATTGGAACCCTTTCAGAGATGCTAAGTGGAGCAAATAAGGATCTCAAGACTTCGACATTAACTGATGGGAATAAAGCCAAAGTTTTACATTTGCTTTCACATCCTCTCTTGTGGGTATGTTTTAGTTTAAATATTTTGGCTCCAGTCTTGACGCTTCCAATGCATAGGCAGATTGCTGTGCCCACATGCAAAAAAAATACATGGAATCAAGATCTTTTTGCTGTTATATTTAGAGAATGTATTTAATTGTTGTCTCTGCATAATGCCTTAGAAAGTCCTGCTTTGCTTCCACATATTCAACAAGGGACTTTTTAAGAAGGGTATTTTAAAGTAGGCCCATCCTTATTAAATGTATTATTAAGAACCCAACATCTTACAGCTCTCAGAGGATTGCTGTATTGAAAACTTGCAAATAAGCACAGGGAAACAGAACTCAGCCTGAACACATCGTCAACAACGAGCCACTCCAGCTCTAACAGAGGCGACCCAGTGGCCAGAACTCAAAAGCACCCTAACACACTCTGAAAAATTCCAGATACTTACTTTAAAGCTCAGTTGCGTAGCACAAACAGTTTTCTTTCACACTACTCTACGCAATCACAATCTGTAGTTTCCTGACTTCGGTTTCTATAACACGCCAATGCGAGAATTATTTATAAAGTCACAGCTGTTCTCTTTCCTAGCCTTTGTTTCTCACGAGTCTTAAATATTTGTAAAAACAAGAAAAGCAATTAAAGTATTGATACATTAAGCAAACATTTCCCTAATCACGCTGCTTAAATAGGAATCATTTGTTTAAACAGAACATGCTAAGTACATGTACAAAAATATAACGTTAAATAGTTACCACGTACTAGGAAAGCCAACCTGCATGTAAAGAAACCAGATAAACAATGCCAAAGCGTTACTAATATCGCAGCCAGCCACTCAAACGTTAGGAACTCCCAGAACCGAGTGAACCGTTCGGTGTTTGCCCAGATCTGTGAAGTAGCTATGTGCCATCTGCTCCTCGCACAAAGGACATGAGTTTATTCTTGCTGGTGGGAACTGCTGTCTGAGAGCCAGCACTTGGCAGCCTAAGTCCTTACCCTTGAAGAGCTGGCAGAGAGCGCTTTTTAGCCTTTGAGTTCCCTAATAATGTTCCTCTCCAGGGTGCAGGTCCCTCATGAGTGCTTTATTTCCCTCTTTATTCCGATTCACCGCCCCGTGCAGACAGGCAGGACACCTCGAGTGCATTGGTCTCCTGTGGATTCCCCTTACCTGCCAACACCCGACAGCCTTAATGGTAAAATAAATCAAACGTTTAAATAGCAAAATTTATTCTGGGCTTGTAGTTACAAGCTGAGAGATTGTAGGTTGCAACAAAGACAACTACAAAAAGCCAAACCAGCCCGTGGTCCGTGGCAGGATTCCCTCCCCGCCGTCACCCACCATGTGTCCAGGAGACGAGAGCAGCACCCTTCCCTTCATGGTGGCCCATGCAGTCTGGCTGCGTTCCACCTTCTGTTCCTTGGGAGCTAGCTTTTGGACACACAGGCTAATGTTTGATAGTCGGAGCCAGGTATCTTGGCAAAAGGGATTTTGCAGACTTGGTCGCATGTAATCACTCGGGGAGCGAGTAATCTAGATAAATGCTAATGAAAGCTCTTGCTGGCACCTTGTGCTTTCAAAGGCTATTTACTGTTGTTCCCAGTCAGCTGGCCTGCTAGCTTCCCATTCACTCTGGATTGCTCAGGTTCAGCTGGGACCACTGTAATATCAACATTACACGTGATATAAGCCATCCACTACGCGTACATTTTGTTAAGCTTGTTACGCGCTGTCTTATCTGGACAAATGAAAGGAAACCAGTTTACCTCCGCCATGGATGGCACGTGTCAACGAGGGGTCCTGTAACACGCTGGGCCTGCCTGTGTACGTGTGGTGTAAAGGAGGTGTAATGACACAATCAACAGCCACTCCACCCCACATCCCTCAGGTGGCTCTTTCTGGCTGGGTCGAGCAGTGAGGAGCACTGGGAAGATCTCTTTGTGCTTGGTATCAGTCCTCAAACCTCACAAAGAGCAATTGGGAGACAGAACTGGCCTCCTCAGACCATCACCCACTGAACTCGTTCCTTGTGGGAAAAGTCTCATAAGAAGTAAACGCAAAGAACGCAGAAACTTTGTAATGAGAACATAGAAACTGCAGTGGCTTAAAAGCTGACCAAATCCAGCAGATTTCACAGGGACAACAGCAACATCCCTCTGCCAAAGCCGAAATGCTTGTTTCAAATCATGTTCATACTAAAACCTTCTCAAAGAAAACCAGAATCCAGCATTTCTTAATATGGGCAAACAATGTCTATTTTTCTGCAGTTTTACTCTTGGAAGTGACTGAAACATTTCGGCTCAAGTGTACCATTAAAAGCAAAAATCAGCGTTGGACATTGCCCAGAACACAAGTTTAGAGGTTGGCAAAGTACCGTACAAACGAGGCGGTATGAACCTGAGGCAGCGCTACCATTTCTGCCTAGGAGATGAATAGAGAAATACAAATTCGATTGCAATAATGGAAAACATCTCCGTTGAGATAAGCGCTGGCCCGACTGTCAGGAGAGTTTATTTACCAGAGCAACAGCGCAACAAAGCCAACTGCACCGCTACGCCACGCTGTTTGCTGCCGAGCAACGTACCCGGGCTTCGGCAGCCGAAGAATCCTAAACGTGACATTTATGGGATCCCTCCACTCTTACATCAAAACAACAGCCTTCTGCTGGACTTGCCCTCCTGGCCTGATTTAGGGATTATCTTCCTGAATCAGGTGGAACGTCACCTCATGTAGTCTATCGCGTTACTGTAGGAAGAGAACAAATAGGCGCATTTCCATTGAAACTGGAAATGAAGTATCCTGCCTGTTTCTGGTTTATTTCTGATCAGATCCAGCTGCCTGCTATTTCTAAAACAATTCTGGACTGAACTCAGCCACCTGAACCAAACAATAACATCTAAAGAGCAACTTGTATTTAAGAAGAAATTTAACTGCATCAAAAAAAAACCACCAAAAATCACAGGCAACCTTTTTGAAAGTTTTACCTTAAGTTGCTTAATTAAATTACAGGACCAAAAATTATCTAATCAAAGTCATACTTTTTTTACAATTTCATTAGAGTCTTTTGGTTTTGTTTTTTTTACTTAACTCAGTTATCTTTGTCATCTTTTCTGCTTTTAGGGAACACTAGTTCACTCATGCAAGAACTTTCCATTTGTTCAAAGATCCACAGCCACTGGCTGTCAACCAACTTTGGAAGGGCCCGTAGTAAGTGGCTGGCGTATCTTACCAGGGATAGCCTGGATGGTTCTTCAGCTTGGAGGACCAGCAGTAAGATCCAGGCTGCCCCTGCCATGCTCTAACCTCACAGGTTCTACCCCCATGGCAGCGGTAATCTCCTCAGGGAAACACCACAGTCACAGTGCAGGGATGGAGTCCCTCCCTGCCTTCCGATGTTTGCCAGGGATCTGACGAGGTCTCCTTTCTTTCTTTTAGGAGGTAGGTAGATTTTGCCACCAAAACGCAGTCTCAGAGGGCCCCCTTCTTGTCACAGTCTCTATTTACTACAGTTTAATGCTAAACATATGGGCAGCACCAACCGCGCTTCAACAGCTGGTCATTTTAATGCAAATGGTGAGTTGGTATCTCACAAATACCTATAGCAAGGTACCTACGCACAGAGTTTGGACACGAGAGGCGAAGATCACGATCCCTGTGCAAGGTTTCCATTGCCACCCACAGAAACTCGCTAAGCAAAGCGTCAGAAACCCGTGTGATAACCTCAGCACCAGGTCCAGGCCCTCTGCCATGCAGCGCCTGTCGGAATCACCCCCTTGGTCTCATTCCTAGCTCTGCTGTTGTCTCCTTTATAGCAGAACGAATGGAAATAAGGGTTATAAAAATGCACACCTCCTGAATGTTTGAACAATTGGAGAAAGTGTGGTCAGTCCAAACTCGTAACACAAGGTAGCGTTGCCTACAGACTGGAAAACATCCATAAAGCTGAGGACTTGCCAGTACTCTCCTAGTTCATTGAGCAGTTCAGTCATGCTTTATCCTTTGCATCTGTGGCACAGGTTCAGCATGGATCTAGGCGCCCAAATACTGAGTCGTCATGAACACCATACTTACTTTATTCTCTGTCTTTTTAGAATCAGGTAGAGTTTATATTTTTAATATAACAGTGTGTGAACCTGTCATTTACACTCTCAAAATACAGCGGCAGTCAGTAGCATAGATGGCCATTTTTCACTTGCTATGAATATTAAACTAAAGCCAATCTACTAATATCAATCCCAGGCACTCTTCTTTTTTTTCCCTAAAATCCACAGACATTCACATATATCTCTGGCTTTGCAGCCAGGTCCTAAGGCTGCATGCAGGCTTGCAGGGACAGAGATGGCTTTTCCCTGTTGGGTTTGTTAAATGCCTAATTCCGAGTCATCTCCTGCTATAAAACTGAGCCTCTCAGATGCCACCACAGTACGAGAGGAAAATAACCCCTACTAAGAACATCCAACTTTGCCACGGCCACCGCCGAGTTTCATTTCATTGTGACTTACATTTAAACTGTACTTCTGGCCTGCTTAAATATGTTCAGAATCATCCTGAGGGACCACAGGAAAATGTACTTGTGTTTATTTGTAATGGCTACAAAATGCTTTACAAAATTGTTAGTATCTTTTATTATGCCTGCTACTGAAGCACTTGCCTGTTAATTAGAGAAATTTCAGCTGTCATAGCCGGCAATTATAGCTTCTGTATCACTGTCTGTTATGAATAGTCAATGAGAGCTGATTAATATGCATGAGCAGCAGTATATAGAGCGTGCATCGGAGCCGCGTGCGGCAGCGGGAGCGCAGCGGCAGAGGGAGTGCTGTGGACTGCCGGGGAAGGAGGGAGAGCACCAAGGAGCAGGGGAGAAGAGAGCTGCTCCTCCGCGGCACCTGGTACCACCGTGAAACCTTCTGGTCCCACCGCCCCGCCCCGGGCATTCAGGGATATCTGCATGCATGCTCCCAGACAGATCTCTGCGGTTGCTCTGGTGAATCGGGAGGGTTATTTCTGCCGCTCGGTTAAACATGGGATGCAGTTTGTGCACTCTACAGAAGCAAGAAGAACAGTACAAGTTACTGTATGAAGTTTGTCAGGTAAAGAACTCCATTTCCTTTCTAAAAGTAAATATTCTCTTTTAGGCTTGCGGGAGGGAACCAAAAACTGCTTATACAAGAGGAAATGAAAGGGGCTTTGCCTTATTTGCTCTGTGTGGTAATGATCATGTTTTTACAGTGTACTGTCCCAGCTACACTTGTACAGCATCAAATATTTAAATGCATGCTCTTATACATCAAACCTTTTACAGGACTTGACATCACAGAACAGTACTGGTGTTAATTTCCCCAGTATGGATCAGGTTATGTTTCTTAGCAAGGACCACGGCTTGGTCACACTCGCTCTGAAGTTAGGGAAGATGTGCAAGGAAGGGTTTGTATCTGTTCCGGAGCACCCTCAGACCCTTCTTTTTGTGCAACGCATTCATTCAGTGCTCAGTCCTAAGTGCCCGTCCTGCCGATGTCAGTTACGTCTGTTGCTGTAGTTTCTGCACCTCTGTGTGTGAAATACCAGCGAACAGTTAGATTTGACAGCAGGTTAAAACTACTGCTCTGCAGATCTTTACACATCAAATTACTCCTATTAAGCATCTAATAAGTTTTCTAAAAATGTGATAACACGTTAGCCTCTATTACAAAGATGTTATTTCCTCTTTCTGCCTTTCCTTCTGTCTGTCTGAAATGTCTTACTCTGTCACATCTAAAGTACAATCGGACGGAAAGAGCGTGACGGAACCACGCAAAGCCACGGCCAGGTGTTTAGGGACACACTCCTGCAGCTTTCTTTTGAAACAGTCGCAGTCAGACAGCTTTTGGTGTAAGCTCTGGAAACGTGAGGTGGGTTATCTGTGCAAACACTCCAGATGAACAGAAACTGCCCAGCTCCCTCCAGCTGTACTTTACCATCTTGCTGTTCCTAAGGGGGTTTAGAATAAGTGATGGTTACCCCAGTCAGAGGAGTGACAGAGGACAGTTGCCCCAGTCAGAGGATGTTTCCCAGTGCTGCGTGTTTGGCAACTGCCGGCAGAGGGAATTGCTCCACGGCGCAGGGGAGGGAGAGGAATCCTCTGGTCCTCTCTGTGTTACCACCCACATCTGATCCCAGACACTGATGTCACTGACAACAAAGTGAATAAAATATGTGGTTTGTGTGTTATGCTAGTAGGGAAGTGATTAAATGTTAAACACAGTTTTGATCTAATTCTCGCTTACTCACCCAAAGGACACTGACGCTTTGTGGGAGACACACAACTTGTGAGAGCAAATAGGAAGACATGCTTACTGTCACTTCTATTTATACTAACTCACTTCCACTTGCTAAGCTGCTGGGCATGTGATGGGAAGAGTTGTAGAGAAAGGCGATCAGGTTTCTCGGACATTATTCTGTACTGAGAACGAGTTTCACATGCTGCTTGCAACAGCAGACCTGGTGTCAGGTATTGTTTGTGTGAACCATCCGTTCCAATCAGGCAGTGGCTGTGGAAATAGTTACTTATCCCCCAAGGCTGCCAAGTTTTCATGCAGCCTGGGTTTGAGGACTGTCAGCGAATCCCGTTCAGAAGCGCAACAACCAGAACAGAGACAGCAACAAGCGATGTGTATTTTGATTGTTTAGGAAGCTTGCACAATTTCTGTTGTGAAATGAAGGTGGCAGAGAAGCTTTGCAAGTTTCTGACATCTCCTAACAGATGCAGGACAACATTCTTGAAATACGTGTCCTTAAAGTCAGTCACAGGAACAGCCCCACTGACATCTGAGACGACTGAACTATCCGGTGCTGGCTGCAGGTGCAGATCCCGACAGTAGCTTGGATTTAGAAATAACCTGCAAAGAGCTGCAACCTTGCTTCAGCAACGTGCAGAGCTCAGTGTGCGGCACTCATGGTTAACTTTAAGGATGGAAGTCCTTTGGGAAACGTGGCTGGAATACCCTTAGCCTTGACAGAAGTGAGGGGTGCATGTAATCCGATGAAATTGGGATTTCAAACATAGTAAAACCTGAATTATTTAAGGCTATAATCCCTGATTATTCCAGAATATAAATTACTGTGCAAAATTATTTTAACAGAGTACTACTTTGATTTCTGTTTCATAAGATAGGAGGGAGGGAATTCTGCGGCTTATGGAGTATGTCAAGATAATTAAATGTCACTATAACTATCAAAGTGCATCCTCATATAACCCACATGTAAGAGCAATCACTTAAAATTTAACGGTGAGGGAGATGAAGAATCATTGTCATTTAAAATAACAGAAGACAAAAGTTTCAAAGTATGCTAGCAGGAAAAAAATACCTCTTACAGTGGCTTTATTTGGCATCATCCATGTGACCTGGATATCAGGTGGTAAGGTGACATTGCCATTTCTGAGAAAACTAAAAGAAGATTCTTTTAAAGTCTGAGTCAGACAATAACACATAACTTGGGTTTAGGAAATATTCAGCATTGTTACAAATAAATTCCCTTAGCCTTATTTTTTTAAAAGTTCACGACTCTGAGATGTAGGAATTCAGAAAACACTTGCAAGAATTAATAATAGCACATAGCTGCACTTTCTCTATTAGGCCAAGAGCTTTAGTGTGGCTGGGAAATTAATGCTTCAATAAATTACAATTCCAGAAGGTCCGGTACCTCTGGCTCCGTAAGTCCTTCTAACAGAGAGCACAAAGAGGATCAAATATACCAGAGCTCAGGCTTTATCCCTTCCTCATCCACAGATAATTCAAAGAGATCCTCTTCATTAAGGGCTTTGGCACATTGCCTACAATTTCGTTTCGGGCCGCTGTGAGCTTAATGATGCAGAACAATGGTCTTCCCCCTTGTTGAACACATACCTTATTGTACCTTTAATCACATAATAAAAACCAAATTAAGACACCTCATCATTAAAGCCTATTGTAGCTGTGCATATCAATGCTTTGTGTTGCAAATACAAAGGGGACTGTGGCAGCTTCAAATCTTGATGCAGAACAATGTCGCGGACGCTGAGCCTGCTTGTGGCAGTAACTTGATGTGTGTAACACTTTAGACGTGTCCTGAGGTTCACTTCCCAGTTGCATGCAGCGTATGAAATGAAGTAATTGTATGCTGTGAGATTTTGGGGTTCTAGCTAAATGGAAATCTTGTTCAGGAGATTTTATATGTTGTGGAAATGGAGGGGAAAGGGGGAAGAAAGAACACCAGAAAACCGAGATGGTTTTTTAGGCCGGTTTCCCAGTTTGCTTTTCTCAATGTCATCAGCTCCTGTACAATCATAGAAATAAGGAGTTTTGCCTTTGTAGGGTCCTGAGGGACCAAAAGCTAATCTCCTTTGCATGAAACGTAGAGAAGGAGGAGTCATCTGAGATGGGGCTTTTGAGCTGGTAAAATAAAATAAAAGAAAACCAGATTAAGACCTCAAGTTTAAGAAACTTTCTCAGTATCCGTTTCACACTAAGCACGTGTTCCCATACGGTTTGGGAGGAAAGCACACATTGTGAAATCATTGCCTAAATGGACACCTAATGATTCCAAGGAGAAGAACATCAGATTTTAAGTCACAGATGACTCTAAAGTGCATGGGCCCATGCTGTTCCCTGGGATTCAAGATGATGGAGTTCATCTAGTTCTCGTGGTGGAAAGATATCATAGAAAACCCATCAAAATTGGCACTTGCAGCTGAGAAATCATGCGATAAGCGAGTATGGAGAACAACCCCTTTCTCCAGGCTGTCCCTCAAGAATAAGGACAGAAAAGCTGGCAGGAAACAAGCTCACGTTGCCACTGCCCTTGCTTCAGATGATCCGAGGTCAGAAGATTTCTGCCTCTGTGATTGTTGAGCTGGCACCTTTTACAAATACTAAAGTTCATATATAAATAAACAGTTGATGTAATGACCTTTTAGTGCTTTACTACCTTGAAAGCCCCATTGGCATGCCCTTGGCCTCGCATGAGTCCGTCCGAGACAAGTAAAAATGACAGTGTTGGTAAAAACAATAGTGGGCAAGCTGGATTTGTCTTTTAAACTAGACTAAGATGCAATGCAGCCAAGGTTATCTAAGCACCAAGGTCAGCATACAAATTGCTGTGCTAATGAGAGGACGGTAGTGATGAGGAACTAACCAACAGTGTATTTCATTGGTGGCTTCCAGCAGCATCACTCACGGGAAGACTGTTCCTTCAGCAGAACTCACACACAAACCGGCTGCGCTGAGCTGATCACCGCTACAGTTCCCATCGCCATTAGAATTCCACTCACGTGTTTAGACTTGCAAAAATTAGACTAAAGTAATCAGTCATTAAGAAAGCCTGATTCAAGGAAACAGGCTAACTAGACCTACGCCTCCTGAGCAGTGGTGTTATCCTAGATCAGGGGAAGCTTGCCAAAATAAACATTCGGGTCCAAAAAAATTCTAATCAAAACTGTAAGATTTGGGAAACAGAAGTAATTGCCCCTGTACGTATGCTTTTCACACCCTCAAATTTAATTGGGCCGGCAGAGAATTCGCTGGTCTACATTTCGGTAGTTCTCCACATTAAGACCGAACTGGTTGTGCCAATTACAGCAAACTGGTCTACTTGAAAGACGCTGTATGGCTTCAGATGCTCTGGATGTACAGGCTGTGCTGCGGCTGAAACTAAGAGCGTTGAAGTCACGTTCTGTCACTTCACTACCATTAAACTTGACCTCAATAACAGTTGGGAACCTATCTCACTTACTTCAAAGTGGGCATGTGTTTGCTTAAACAAGATGTTAATTCCAAGGGCTTTGTTCTAGACAGGGTTTTCTACTGCTGAATTAGTTCAGCTGTAGAAAAACTCTGCTTGACAGACTAGAGACTCATAATCTTCAGAAAACTGCCCTTTAATGATCACGGAGCCTGTCTGTGGCTCAGAAGTCCCCTTTCTTAATTAGACATTTACCAGAAACTGGCAATTGAAATTTTCCTCTTCACTTGACAATGAATAATGCAATGCCTCTGCTAGGATTTCTCTAGAAGATATCTTTTTTTATGGCATGTTAGAGGAATATTTTTGTCATTAAAGGAACGTAAACAAGATGTGATCCAAAATAAACGAAGAACCTAATGGTCACCTGCGATATCAATGGATAATGGGACCTACTGTGCACGTGAAATAACTTATCACTTCATAATCTTCCTGAAATCGAGGGCGCCTTTCTCCTTTGCAGTGAGCAGATAAAATGTTTAACCATCGCGTAGATTCATTTGGAAGTTTTTGAAGTGATAAATGATTGAAAAGATGAGTTTTGTAATGCTTTACACTTATACATCTGTTTAACGCTATGAAGCAGGTGGCGAGAAGTCGGGAAGGAGAAGGCACTAGGGACAGTCACGCTGTGCTTGACTGTCACATGTCAGACACGGGCTGGGAAGGAGGAAACATATGGAGTAATGAAAAAGTGCAGATTTAATAAATGTGTTTTGTTGCCTTCATTAATAATGAAACAAAAGGTCAGGCGTCATTGTCACTAGGACAGGACAACTCGACGTAGTCATACGTATGTTGGGATTGTTCCTTTCAGAGGCTCGGTGGGTAACTGTAAGCAGGTCCAGCTGGCCCTCCTGAACTCAGCACCAGGTCAGGGCTTTGACAGGAGGGTGGCAGAATAAATATACAGAAGCTTTAAGCAAGACTCTAACACTGACTACTTTAAACAGTGACTATTGAAGGAAGCCTTCCTCTCAACACGGTCTATCTTTAGGCCAAAAGCTACAGGAAGAATGGTGCTCATCATGGTAGTGGTTTCTTATTTGTGTCAACGCAGCGGTAATTCTGGACATGGCCACGGTGTAGGTGATGGGACACGCTGTCCACTGGCACAGGAACCGGGCATGTCATGTCATTTCATTTCCAATTGCTAAAACTTGGCTTTGCACCACCACCACCTTAGCTGTGTGCAGTAGCTCTCCACTTCTCCACCACTGCCAGCGGAGTCCTTGGCAACACTCGATAAATTAAGCCAAAACAGTAATTGTTCAGACTAAAACCGTATTTGGTTGATGCATTTTGACGGACTGCATGCAATTGCACGGAGAGAATTAGCTCCTACAGCATCATTTGAGAGAAGTGATCATTCATATGTTGCAAGGTCACCGCTGATAAGAAAGCCTTTTAAAATGTGGCAGAGTTGCTTGTGGAGGGCAACAGAACTCATGTACCTGACCTGGCAGCATCTGTGTCACTGCCATCAATTTTAGTCAAAAATGGAGGTGTTTTTATCAATAGCACACTGTGAGCTTTCCAGACCATGGTCAAGCAGCATGGACTGGAAGGGTAGAGTGAGGTGATGGTGGGATTTCTGCCTGCACAACACCTTCTGAGGTTTGTGTTCTTCAGCTGAGGACACTGCTCCACTTCTGGAAGCAGCTGGCCCAAGATGACAAAGCCTGCTCTGGAGGTACCAGGTAGCTACAGAAGCAGCAGCTTCACTAGCCTCTTCTTAACGCACCCACTTGGATCTGTCACTGCTGCTGGGTCCCAGATAGCAGCACTGGGTGTTTTTTCCATCTTTCCTTGGCACCAACTTCAGCAATCCTCTTCAGCACAGATTATCTTCAGATCTATCCACAATTGCTCTTTCCCTGTCTTGCATCACTCAGACACTTGTGGAAGAAGGCAGGGAGTGGGAGGATGGACTCAAAAACTGCAAGCAATGAGCAACAGTGCAGAAATGGGAATGTTGTGAATCAGAGTAGTCTTAAACATGGTGTCTTGGGATGAGTGATCGGGTTTCAGTTGCGGTGTGCTCCCGTGTGACCTCAGCTAGACAACTACGTTGTGTTTCATCTTCTCATCTGTACGACACTCCTCTTGTCCTTTTGCTTGGAGCAGGCTCTCCAGAGAAGACACTGTCTTCTGTTCTGTGTTTGCATACTCTGATGTGCTACTAAAATAATACTAGTATTATTTGAAGTCCTGCTCTGTACGCCAGCTTGTACTACTCTGATTTCGATGGAGGTATGGTGTTAAATATGGCTGGACTGTCAGCTCTCGGAGCTGTAGGTGCTAGAAGGGCATGGCAGGGGAAAGCTCCCCCTGAACGTGTCTTACTCTTACACCGTTCCCATAGAATCGTGCAATAGTTTTGGTTGGAAGGCACTCTCTGCGTGCCACTGGTGGAGAAAGGCGACTGGTCTACATGGACTTTGGCCTGATTCACTACGACAATTGGTTTCTTATGTTACTCCAATTTAGCCACAATCCACGTAACATTCCACCCTCACCTAGACAGATCAATCTTCTTATGCTATTTGCTATCATTGTGTGATATTTTAAACCGACATCTAGAAATACACAGCTTTTAAAAAGTTCTCATTCATTAAAAAAAGCTGTAATTTGCTGGAGTAGACAAATAGGCAGAGGTTTTGCCTCTTGGGAAGGGCACGTTTGAGAAGGGCTAGAGCCTTTCCACGTTGTGTCACAGCAGAAGCAGCCCAAGGAGGCAACAGTGCTACATGTGGGCGAGGCAAAAGAGCACGAGAAAGCGGGTAATTGCACCTGCTGAATTCTGGTCATTAGTAATTCATGATTATTTATGGCTGTCATTTGTACCTCACTCAAATGTAAATGATTGGCTCTCTCTGGGTCACGCTATTGAAATGGCAGAGTTATTAAGGGAGGGCCTGTAAACTTCTTTCTGTGTTTTGTATGGACCAGAGCTATTAAACCAGGAACGGATACACAAAAGATTATTTTTTTAATACTGACAAAATACAAAAAAGTATTTCTGTCCTGACAGAAAGTCATTTAACATGGTGAATGCCTAATGCTCCAAGAAAACTTTGCTTAGGGAGTCTCAGAAGCCCCAGCGTCAGACTGAATCTGTTTTCCTTGAAGCAAATGATAAAAATCCCTGTGGTTTTAGTTTGAGTCTCAATATATAGGAGCAGAGCCTGAGAATCCACCCAAAAAGCAGGCACATGTTAGTATGCTGGGTACAGTACTAGTGCTGCCTTGTTAATACGTAAATGGGCTAATTACTAGCAAAATTACAATTCCTTTATTTCAAGGGTCTTTCTCCCAAGATTTTCCATTTGGAAGTTAACGGTTTAGAGAACTAATGTATTCTGTACTCTTAATAAAGAATTTTTCTTTGGTCTTAACTATTTTGTCATGGCTGGCTCCCAAGGCAGAAGGGAAATGCACACACATGGAAACAGTCTATTACTAAACAATATAATTCTAGGTTTTTGAAAAAGAGAGAGGCTGCCCATATGAGGGAAATAAAAGAGGGATTAGGTGGAGCTGCAAGAAGAATTAACCTATATTCTGAACTGTTCTTTCTCCAATTCCTGAGGAAAAGGGGGTTTAGAAAATAGGCTTTTTGCTGCTCCAGTTTCTATAAAAATCTTTCAAGTTCTGCTACTTTTTCTTAATATGCATACTTCTTAAGAACTTGCTAAAGAAGTGAATCAGACCAGAAAGAGTGTTTTAAATGGAGCACAGACGTCTGTAGTCTACCAGAACTAGCATTTTTATAGTGCGCTTCCCAAGGATTTGCATGAATTTCTACAAAGAAAAGCTGCTTACTCATTCTTAAGCAAAAAAAGTTTTTTTCTCTGTGACATTTGTGAAGCACAGAAGAACCAACAAGCCGTACAACGCATACAAATGTTTACCATTCATGAGATTAAACCCATATAAATCAGTCCAACTTGATGGATGGAAAAATAATTTTCTTTTACTGAAACCTTTGTAGTTTCTCTTTATGATCAACAACAGTTGTGTGCTACCAACATCCAGGAAACAACGTTACATACGATTTCAGCAAAAATAAAGTACAAAATAATTATAACTACCCACAGTCAGCTCTCAAGCGCAGGGATTTTCTGGCTTTCTCAACCTTTCAGTTAACTCCTTCCACCAATGTCCAGAGCTACTACATCCGTCCTGTTGCAGAGGATGTTTGCACTTGCTTGAATACAAAACCCCTCACCTACATTCATTGCGTGTCCTGCCTCATTCTCTGCTGCAGAGCTCTTTGTCGCACGGCCCTGGCCGGTTGTCTCTGCACCACCTCTCCAGGGCTGCAAGGCTCCCCGGGGCTCGTGTGTGTGACTTCAAGTAGGAAACTGGGAATCACAGAATCATTTCGGTTGGAAACAACCTTTAAGATTATCCAGTCCAACCATGACCCTGGGAGTCGGTTCAAGGAACATCTTTCTTGGCTAATAACCCAGGTGTCTAAGTGCTGCTACCACAGGAAAAAAGAACAAACACGGGGGTTTCCATAAGCATTGTATCAGAAGGGGAAGAAAATAATAATTAGCCAGGAGGAAGTTTTGTCTGTGTAAACAAGTGGCACGTTTGGATATACCTGAAAGCCCCCTAATTTGTGTCTGCCAGCAATGAAGTAGCAATTAATTATTCCCTACTCACCCCAAAAAATGAAACATGTAAATCTCTTACCTTGCTGAATAATTAAACAGCAGCTATAATAAAAACGACATTTATGTAACAGCACAACCTTGTACTATCTTACCGAAACACCTACCTCAGACAAAAATCAGAATGCTTGCTAGTACAGCTCTGTCACCTCAGTCACGGCTGCACAAACTCCCGGTGCCTTGCACAGGAGGTCCAGCCTTGTCCTCATCGCAGCGTGAAGCCGGGAGGGCTCCCAGCCTCCAGACCCTGCACCAGTTTTGACCTCAGCAAGATTTGGCCTGAAATTAGCATCTAAACAGTGGTTGTTGGCTCAGGAATCGCTGCAGGATACCAAACGGCTCAGCGGAATAATTGTTAAAGTAAAAGCACATGGGTATGGTATAAAACAACGTTGAGAAAATCTGTCCTCACAAAAGATACTTCACTCCAGAATTAATAGAGAGGGAGGAGATTTCAACAGGAGGGAGGCCAGACATCTCACACAGCTCTGACACAGAGAGAAGCTGTTGGATATCCAAACATTACACACTTGCAGCAACATAAAATTACACGGGAAGTCATGTCCTAGTTAGGTAGTGCCAGTTCTTCACAAGCCTAAAACAACATGAGGGGTTTTTCCCGTTTTTCTTCCTTTTCTCCTTGTTGATTTGCCCATCACTGATTTGTTCTTCCTCCCTCTTTGGTGGCCTCGTGGACTGTAGCATTCTAACCTCTACAACACGTGCCTCCAGCATCAGAAGATGGAGGTTCATGGTGGTGCATCTGAAAGCTACATGATAAGGAGCTACCAACACCACAGAGATGTGAAAACAGACTCAGGAACGCACTTGGGCCTGACCAACACGCCATCCAGCAAGACCCTTCTGCACATTTTTACTCTTTTATCGCCAAGGTAGCTCTCAAACTTCTCCAGCCTTTTTTCACAGCTCTTAGAAATTTGATCTTAAAGTATAGTCACATTGTATTTGGTGCCTTCACATCTCCTAACTCAGGGGCTGCTCTTGAGCAGTTCCACCCAGTGTTTAGGGTTCAACAGCGAAGTTCATCTGCTGCTGCCATTTTCAGCCAGATACTGCATATTGTCCTTTTTTTTTTAAATTCCTTTTTATTTTTCTCACCTTTTACTTCTTGGAAATAGGAATTAGTGAAAGCCCGATGATGGACTGAGAGTTTAAGACATCACTTCCATTTATTTGTTTGGTGCGACCATCTATATGGATTTCTCACGGCCTCTGCTGTTATACCTTGTTGCATCATCTCTCTTTTTCTTAGTTATAAATCTACATCGCATTTTACCTTAGTTGACCGTGCCAGGGTTTTCCTTTCCATTATCACACTCTGGCCGTGACAACTGAATGCTGATGGCACGTTTGTCTTCACAACACCTTGCTTTGCTGCTGGGCTCAGCGCCTTAATTAAGGCATTGCAAAGGCAGAATTCCCAGTGACTTTAGCGAGCATCAAATCAAGCTCAAACAACTGCTCTACTTCCACTCCAGGTAGTAGAAGAAAAACTCCTAGGAGACGCTGGCCTCCCAGACAGGATTATACTATGTTTATCTATAGATTTCTTGCTGCATTTAAAGCGTAGGTTTTAGGCAGCGTGCACTCTGCGGCCTACTTTTGCGCAAAAGAATGTAACATACAGTATATGCTATAAATTACTATAAATCCTGTTCTTTTTCATAATATTACATAATTTCTATTGAAAAAAAAAATCAAGCAATCTTTATTTATTGTACGGTCTTAATTCAGAGTATTTTTCTCTCATGCAGTTGCTAAGGCTCCTGTCTGGCCCCACCACATATTTCATCAAGGTCCATTCAGTTCAGTTGCACTCCATACACTTGAGCTCAACTACAGCTTTCTCCATATTTCACTGTATTTCCAATGCAAAGAAGGTCCAAAAGCCAAGCGTTTCAACATTTCAGACAAGTTAATTTATCCATCTTTTGCGCCATGAAAGATCCCATTGTCTCTGTCACGTGGCATGTGAGGTTCTTCAGAAATTATGCCTATTTGTAGTTTTTGGCAGTCTTGTGAAGCATTCATATGCATAGATTCTTTTTTCTTCTGTGTTATTTCAGATGTAACTATTTGTAGAGAATTTTGCTGAGCACAATTCAGCAGCGTTAGGAATAAAGACTATGATTATAGAGTGACTTTTTTTAACAAAGTGAAACTGTATAGATATATTTATTGGCTTTTAAGTGCTAGGAATAATTGTTTGTAAATTGTGACAAATGTTCCAGATGGAAACTAAACATCTTAGTATCATCTACTTGCTAAATTTTCGGAAGGTCTCAAGATTAGCCACGAGTACTAATTCCACACGGACACCAGAAATCAGGCCATTGAGATCATCCCAGCAGATGTTTCTTCTGCACCATTTTTGTGCTACTAGAAATAAAATACCAACACCTGCTACTTTTTCTAGACAAAAAAGCTGTTTAGCTCTGTCATACGGAAGGAGACTTTAGAATTACTACTTTTCATTATCCAAGTATTTTAGCATTCCCATCCTCCACTCAACAGCAAATTGTATTATTGATATGCTTGGAGTTACTAAAAAAGAAGTAAATACAAACTATTCACTGCTTGGTATTCGCCACATAACGTGGCAGTTGCTGCAGGTTTTTAAGGGGCCAGGATCAGACCGTGTCACTTCCCTGCTGTAAATCACTTTAAAGCCTATTTTTGCATCATTGCATACACTTCCATCATTCCACATTCAGAATCTAAATGGTTCATAGCGACAGCCCTGTGCAGCCCCCTCCCTCTTCTGCTGTTAGCGCCGTTCTGAACACATCTGGTAGGTCAGCAGCCCACCACTTTGGCCAGGACTGCTGACCAAAACAGAACCCTGCAGAGCTGAAAGGATTCCACTTGGTTTGAGTTTAGGAACCAGTCTCTTGTAAGAGATCCACAGACAGACCCTGAAACCACTCATCTTTTGAACGGCTACTGTCCGGACAATTGTTGGCCTAATATGATACGAGTGCTGCCATATTTCATAGAATTATTAACTTTTAAAGGTAAAATCACCAACCATATTTTAGCAGTGGGTTAAGAAACCCATAATAACAACAGTACACTGAGTTATGCTTTCATTTCACTATCATCATTGCCATCTTATCACCCCCATGATAGGTTTTGAATTAAAATTTAGCTGGCTTTTCTCCCTAATTCTAAAATCTGGTCCCACGTCCTTCTGCCTGGCTGTGCAGCACTTCCCTTTTTCACTGTGTTATCAGCTTGTAGAAAATGTCGTCAGGATAATACTTGGCAATAATTCCTGTAGTAACAACTGATGCTACAGTCCAACACCTGCCTGTTCCCTGCATGATATCAACGTGACTTGGAAGTTACGATTATTTATGTATAATTACATTTGAAGGCACAAAGAGGGTGCCAGCCCACAGATTTGCGGAAATAGTGTCCTAAGGAGCCTGAAGTGAAACGCAGGCCTGTACTAAGCTGCCTGTACTCCAAGTTCGTTACAATATTGGGGAATAAACTGGAAAGCTGTCCTTTGCATGGGCGTACCCTTTTTTAGCATAAAGTTATAGAAAGGCGCTCACATGAAAAGTTTCCTGCTCAAGAGTTATTCTTAGCCCATTTCTGAAAAACACTTACCCTTGCTGCAATTTAGATTCTTTTAATTTGATTGCTTCTTGGATTTAGTTGGGCCAAAAAAAAAAAAAAAGAGGATGCACACAGTAAAATGTGCAACGTTTAATTTGCAGCAAATAATAAAACTCAAACCATAATCAGCATTTCCTTTTTCCAGAGAAAACATCACGCTGAACTTAATTTTACAGCTGTACAAAGTGTTTTAAAGTAATCTGCTCAATCGGGCAAGTTAATGATATTTAATTTGACCCGGCTCTGCGTTCCTGGGAGCAATTGCGGGCAACGCAAGCGCTTGTGTAAGGTAAATGGAACGCTCACACCTTCCACTCTCAGCTGGCTTCACACAAAACCTGGTGTCATCGCCCGGCTGAGACAAACCAAAGATGACGGTGTAAAAAGTGTTAGTGCACAAGGAAGTTCAGCAGGAATTTCGCCTTTTCAATCTAGTCTGCCCTCAAGTTAACCCTCTTTATTACCACCCAGCTTTTTGCTGTGGGCGATACGTTAAGTATTGGCTACATTCAGTTACTCCACTGAGTAATGTTACTCCTTGAGTTGCCACACTTTAATGGGACTAAACATGGCATAGCATGGTCTGAACCAAGTGCGATTGATACAGGTAAAGATAGCGCAATCTGGACATGAATTGTAGAGTTTTCAGTCATATTCAAGAAGTAACATGGCAGAGCCACCTAAATCTCAGACATGTACGAAAAGGATGAAATGAGAAAGGAGCAGCCACCTCCAGTACCTGAGGCTAGACACTATTGCATCGATGTCGATCAAGGCAATTCATTATTTTTGTGTCTCGGAAAAAATACACTCATTTTCCACATGGCAGGCAAGAGTTTCCTCTGTGCAGCTCTGAGCACAGACATGGGGATGGGTGTATGCAGTGAGTATCTGTCAGACTGGAGAGAGGACAGTGTAAGGCATCGCTCATAAAGAAAATAGACAAAGGGTGCTCCTCGCTGAGGACTGCCACAGTTGGGGCCCGCGCTGTCAGTGCTGGGTGGCAGCTTCAGATCTCGAGCTGCAGTTTCTCTCTACGTGTCAGCCAACACTTGTCCCCCTCCAGAGAACACTGTAACAATTACAGGAGAGCATGATGCCTTAGGATCGTAATTTCAGCTTTCACAAACAAATCGCTCTGGGCGTCTCCTCTTTAATTGTTTCTTTTCATCTCTATTAAAATGCCAACAGTTTGCAGGTTAAGAGAGGATTTAAAAAGCGGGAGTTTCCAGTGGTTCTCGCTATTTCTGAAGCACTTTTTTTGCATATGAGCCCATAGAGCTTTCGGATTTGCCGATGTCTCAACTAACAGGCCAAATTTCAAAAGAAATCTCAGCAGGACATTTAGTGTTGTCACCACAGTTGCCTTTTTTCAGGTCATTCCAGACTGTTCATTAATTTTAGCATTAATTTTTGCCTGAAATGCAAAGCCACAATGGGTTGGAAGTGCTCAAGAGCTCTCTCTGGATCAGGAAGGACCACTCCACTTGCCAAAGACTTTAAACTGTATAGAATTGAATGTCTCATTTTGGTTTTGCCGCTGTGAACAGAACCTTCACTACTCCTTTGAGGTAGGAGGGATCTGCGTTCAAATTCTCCTCTCAGGCCCCCACCTGCCATAGCCTAGTGTAGGGAGTATTGGCAGTTCTTGGTGGGGCCTCTCAGTCATGTGTAGTAAAGGTGTAGTAAAGGCGTTCTGTTCTGTCTGTTCGCTCAACCAGGAGATAACGCTGGTGAGACCCGGGAAATGGCCAAGCTACAAAGACAAAGTTATTTCAAAAAAAACCTGCTGATTGTTTTTTTCCGTATTAATTCTATTCACTATCCCAGTATGACGCCCATGCCCGTCCCTAACATGCAGGGTTTTATTGCAGTGACTGGTTACCACCATCCTGTGTCATCTGAAAAAACTGCTTATCAAACAGAAATACATAGTTTTGCAATTTCAGAGCCTGTCCCAGGAGTTGTTCATCAAAAAGGTTAAAAGATTTTAAGACAAACAAAAACTAGAAAAAATACAGGAGAATCAATAACTTGTTCTGTTTGAACAAGGGCTGAGGGATTTCAAATCTGCCGTGGGATGCTACTTCAGCTCAGAGAGTGAGCCCAGTAAAATCTGACTATCAAAATAAAAAGCAGAGCACAGGATTTGAAGAGTTATGGTAGTAAAAGGGGAAAGGAGAGACGGGTAACATCGCGTAAATAGTTCCTAGTACTTGCTGTACATACCTTTGGATGGAAGCTGAGAATTTCAAATTAACAGCCAAGCCCAACAAAGCTATCCTCCACTCTCCGACCGCTTCTCTCATGGCTTTGCTTTCCTTCTTCCCGCAGGTCAATGGGAAGGACTTGTCTAAAGCAACACACGAGCAGGCAGTGGAAGCGTTCAAAACAGCCAAGGAGCCCATTGTGGTGCAGGTCCTGAGAAGAACTCCGCGCACCAAGACCTTCACTCCTCCTCATGATTCTCAGCTGGTCGATGTGGGCACGCAGACAGACATCACTTTTGAACACATCATGGCTCTGAGCAAGATGGGCTCACCTACTCCACCCGTCTCTGTGCTAGACCCATACCTCCTGCCTGAAGAGTAAGTAACAGTTCTTGGAGCCCTTGAAAATCCTCACGCTCCTTACTGTGGCAGCTTAGAAGTAGTTCACAAACACACCTTTACTTGCTGGTGAACGCGTACTCCTAGAGGTAGCCAGGATTCATACACCGTTGAGCCATAACTCAAAACATTTTCATTTTTTCTACACATTAGCAAGCCATTACTCACATGAGTAATGCCACTGAGTCACAACGTGGCCTCATAAAGCTCATTTTTCGCTGCCATTTGATGGATAAAGTTATTGCTTCTTGCAATTCCTCTCACTGCCTCTTTGGGTTGCTTATGTTTTAACTTTATTTTTTATGGCTGCCATAAATTGCATAATGCTAAGAGCTGCTACATTCTGTTCCAGTGTATTAATTACTTTATTACAACCCTGCAGCAATGTTACTCAAATAAATTATTTTCTAGGACTAAAATTACTTACCAGTGCTGTCATGGATGTTTTAGAATCAAATTTTAATTATTGTTAATGGTAGTTTGATGCTTTTGTACTTACAAATACAAATGACAATTATCTCCTGGCACACACACCCCACACCCCCACCCGCTGTTCAAGAGGAAAACAGCTCCCCGAGGAGCCCATGCAAGCTGCCTGTCATCCTGCCACGCGTCTTCAAAGGGAAAAAGTCATGGAAAGGATTCTGAACATCTCAGTTGCTGCATGCGAGACACCGTGATCTGGTCAATCCACAGCAACGCGCGGGTTTGAGGTGACCCTGTAGACAGGGAGAGGCGGGGCTGGTGTGCGCGGGAAAGGGAACCCCCTGACAGCCCGGGCTGTGAGCATCGCTGGGCACACGAACGCTTCCCAGCACGTCTCTCCAGACGTCCTTGTCAGCACTCTGAGAACTAGTGTCTCGCTGCAGACAGGCACTGATCCTGTGCTGCTCCTAGGTGACTTTCAGAGGATGCTAATGTTCACACATCCAGCCAGGAACGGGGCTTCTGTGTGCAACGTCCGTTCCTTTCCTGACTTGCTGCCGATCACTTGAGAGATGGTTCCGTCGGATATTACTGCACAGCCACCTCTTCCCAGCCCATTGACAATTCAAGCACAGCTGCATGTTTTAGTGGAAACGTTTGACAAAAGGCTGTAGCTTTGAGCTTGTTTGCAGCGAACAAGCAGCAGGGCTCAGAGCACCATGGAGAGGACACACTGTCTCCCAGAGCACCCGCGCTGCGCACACCCCCAAACACATATGCAAGAGGAGCTTTCAATATCTGCAACTTTCCAACTGCAAAACCAATTAGTTTAGGAAAATAGCAAAGATTAATTCATGGTGAATCATTAGGTCGCAACGTTCCTGCACCACACCAGCTCAGACCTATCAAGTAGCCTCATAATTCCCCATAATCGTTAGACAGATTCCAAGAGCTCGCATCCTCAGTGGCCTTGCTGTGAGCTGTGGGTGTGGGTAGAACCACGGAGCCTGCCTCCCGGCATCCCCCGTACAAGGGCAGGCAGCTACACAACTGCTGCCACCAGCGTGTGCGAGCAAACGAGTCATTTCTTCCTAATGCTTCCCTGTAACCTCTTCAAATCCCATTTGAATTAATCTAGCCTGAGTGTAACAACTCGGGTACCTTGGCCAGTTAGCAGATGCTGTTACGTAAAGAAACGTGTATCTAGTTAACAAAGAATTAAAGGGAGTTGACTTTCACTGCAGGACAAAAATTCCAGTGTAGAAAGAAGTGCTCACAAGAGGATTAGACTGCTTACGACTTCCAGAGTAGAAGAGTGAAACTGTCGGAGAGCTCCCCTGGTAAAAAGCATCATGCCAACAGGGAATTGGTGCATGTTTAAATAGTGTTTAAATCATTCCACGCAGCCTACTGCATTCAAACAGAATGCTGTTGATCTAGATAGTTGGGTGGCAAATTCTTTTTATAATACTTAGCAGTTTGATAAAATTTTGTGTCATGAAGGCAGAGTAAAAACATTTTTTAAATTACTTTCATGTCTGCAAATAACCTGAGCTCACAAGTAAATAATCTTGTGTTCACTCTCAGCTTGAGCCCTGGCAAATACCTGCTCACTTAGCGGTCACCTGGTCCCCCTTATCCTACTTCACTATTCTCTCCGGATATTTTTTCCCCAAGTCAGCTTTATGTTTGGAGAAAAATCATTCAGAAACGCTAACACACGTCTTTACAAGTCTCCCATTCATCATCAGGGGCCAAATACTTTAGACTCCTCTTACAATACATGTAATTTGTGTTTAATATGTTTATTGGTGTAAATGGTAGAGTGTATTGACCATACACGATTAACCTGCTGTGGTTGTTAGTCCGTCATGGTCACAATGACTTGGTAGGAGCTTGGAAAGGATTAATGGTAACTAGAGTACTGAGTGCTGCCCTAAAACCGTACCTTTTTTCTCCAGCCATCCATCTGTGCATGAATACTATGACCCAAATGACTACATGGGAGGAATTCATCAAGAAATGGACCGAGATGAGTTGGAATTAGAGGTAATTAGTCTTTAGTAACTAGTTCATTTACTAACATGTCCATATCATGGTCTTTATATTGCATATAAAGCGAAAAGACATTTCAAAGCAGATATTTGTAGTAATGTTGCTCAGTAGTTACTGTGCAGGTTGCCAACCTCGCCAATACCTTTAGCAGTGTATTTAACTGTGCACCATGGGCTGACAAGCCAGATCTTCATTATTTATGTTAACTTGTTAGTGGAAGTCATTGATTCTGTTAATTAAATTATGTATAACTATGCTGATTTCGACTTTCTGAAAATCTGAAAGACTTGGCAAGTTTGCAGTGGCAGGACCTGTTCCACAGTCCCTGTAAAAATGTGAGTTCCCCTTAACTATTCCCCAGCTGAGAAACAGATGTTCTTGATCATATAACGTAGGAGTATTTTAAGTTTACAAGACAAGACCAGAATAGATTTGCCACTCTACTGAGCTGTTCCTCCCTTTCTCACTACTGAAATGATACACATATACATATAAAATTATAAATAAAAGTTCAACCAGCCACAAACGTATGCAAGTCCATTTTCCTGCCAAATCTTTAGAAATTACTTGTGGTTTTAGTACTTGTATATCCCATCAGAAGTTCATCTTCAGTTTTCCCATTTTTCATTTGAATAACCTGCTCCCAACCATTCAGACTGCAGCACATAAATCGCGGGCCTAGGTCTGCAAGATATTTCAGCAGTCCTGACCCACTGAAGTGTTTTTTATCGTTCATAATAAATAGCAGCAAAATATCTCAATAGTTCTAAATGCTGCCAGCGACGTCTGACCCAGTTAATCCAGTCAAGATTATCAGGAAGTGAATAGTTTACTCTTAGCTTGCTGCACTTCTGATTTCTCAGGTCCGGGTCCTGCTAATGCTTATTTGTCAAAGCACGCGATGCTGACCCACCTGTGGCTCTGTTTAAATCGGTGGTACATTTATCAACGGCTCCAATGGGAGCAGAGTTCAGGCATTCTATGAGCACAAAGTTGTTCACTTCTATAAAAGTGTTTGCAGGATCAAGGACTGAAACCCCCATAAAAAGTTTGCAAGCTGCCCTCAAATTCTGCAGATCGGGTAGCAATTCATCTCTGTATACAGACACAAATCAAAGGCAGGATAAAAATCAAAGTACCAGTAAAACAAATGCTGTTTAGCAGATTTCAAGGCCTTACTTTTCAAACAAGTGCCTTTTTTTTTTTCTTTAAATAAAAACAAATACAATATAGATTTCAGTCTTAAGGGAAAATGTCGAACAAATTAGTATTTTCTGCCAGTGTCTTTTCAAAATCTAGCTTTTAGGAAATCTAATATTGTGGATAAATTATATTGCTTCCATTAGAAGGTCAACCAGTTGAGCTGAAAACAGTTTAAACACGTGCACTTCAGTAGCCCGACGTTAATATGCCTTAAACTACAACATTAATAACTTTGACATTGATATAGTACTTGATGGCAAAAGGTGATCAGCTCAGTAACACCAGGAGATGAACATTAGAAAAGTCTCTGTAGCCTAATAGTATTTCTTAAAAACCACTAAAGATTCTTGTTCAAATTGTAGAGACTGTGATCAATGGTAAGGTCAAAGTGCTAACAGGGACTCAACTGGCTAGTTGCTTTTTTGTTTGCCTTTTGATAGATATGTTTTAAAAGACCACAAAGGCACTGTTTCATTGACTGCAGCAGGAATGTCTGAAGTAAGAAAGCCATCAAGTCAGCCTTCTGGGTTTCTATGTCCATAAAATGTGCTTTGAATTTAAATCAGAAGCTCTCCATGTAAACTTTTATGGTCTATAACTGACTGGTTAGTGATTTGTAACAAGTAAACAAGACAAAAGCAATGAAATGCCCCAGTTCCCAACAAGCTTCTAATGTAAATATCCATAGGAAGGAATTCATGCTGGCAGTTTTGCCAAGACGCCAACATTGTCTTCTCAGTTTTATCTCTCGGCGTTTATCTTAAAGCTGATTACTCAGAGGTAACTGCTATATATTCCCTACTATAACATTAAATAAATACCTTTTTTTCTTTTAAAGTTTACATGCCACAAGGAAAGAGGGACTAAATCCTGAACTCCTATTTTATTATAAATTAAAAGCATATTCCTCCTTCAGAGAGGCCCAGCCAGAAGTCATTTCAGCCTCATAAAGGAAGAATAATGTCACTCCAGGATTCCCCAGCAGCGTTGTGCATTAGTATGTTTATTCAAACCAGCCTGTCCAGCTGTCAGACACGGCCCAAGTGAGCCTGTCTCAGCGTGGTCATTTTCTCACACTACAAAGGAAAACACTCTACATCAAAAAGGGGGCTTGTTCGCTCCCATCTGACTTTCTGTCTTTACCCTTTCCTATGTGCAACACAAGTTGTTGCATGTTAAGTCTTGTTTTATTTTGGAGTAGAGAATTGAACTGAACTCAGTTGGACAGCCAGTTGAGACTCAGTACAGCTTGGAGACGAAAAATTACATGAAATGTGTGCTCACTGCTAAGAAATCTCCCTTCTGATACTCTCAATCTTGGACAGAAGCAAAGTCTTCACGTCAAAAGATTGAAGGAGGAGAACAGATTCATTCAAAGAGCTTTTTGCTCTCCCAGCATGAAACCACAACATCTGAGCCACAAAAAATGCACACACTGAGCACCAAAATCCACGCTTCAAAATCTGAAACTAATATTTCACTGCTTTAAATAAAAGCTGAGCACCAGGGTTTCAAGCTCTCCCCTTTACTGGACTTCACTACTTGGGTTGAAGTTTTCTTTTACTTCTCCAGTATTCTATTTGCAAGGGATGGGAGGAGGCGAGAGGTAACTGTCTGACCATGGGAATCAGTAGGCTCCTCCAAAGGCTCTCTGCAGTTTTTATTCTGTCCTGGTTGTAAAGCATTTGAAGGCATCTTTTATGTGAATATATTTCTTCTCGGTGAAGCCTCCTGCTCTGCAGGGAGTTGCGCTGATCAGGAGCTTCTCAAGGCATTGCTGTGTCTCCGAATACAAAGGACTTCAGCCCCAGCAGTCCAGCTCAGGCGGGGATTGAATATGGAAAGGTTTAAGAAGCAGCACCTTCCTTCGGCTTCACAGCTGTACTTTCTAAAGCAAATATTTTTATGTTCTTTGTTTGGAACAGTTCTAAAAGTAGGAAAACATTTCAACTTGCTGCCAAGCTAATACTGAAAGGTTTTCCTTCCTTAGCTCTCTGGATGACTTCAACCTGGCCTTAACACCTCTTACTGCATGAGAAAGGTCTCAATCATGGACCATTGGCCATCTGTTTGCTAAAGAGCCTGAGGATTCTCCAAGTTGCCTTCCTTAGGCATCAGAAACCTCTTTTCATCAGGGCAAGAAGCACTTTTCTTCAGCCTTCCCCAGCAGCACCCATGACTTAAGCTAGACCAGTCTCTCTGGTCCATCAGAGAATTAACCATCATAAAGCTGGGATGGCACAGAAACCTCCACGTAGATTTTTACTTCTTCTCTAGGGGACAGAATTTCAGAAAGAAAAATGTGTTGTATGAAATTTTCATCTCTGAAAAGTGAAGGGGTGGGGTTTTGGCTTTTACATGTATTGAAAACAACATTTACGTGAAAAGACAAATGTAAAGGTCACTTCCTTTAGCTTCGAGACAGCAAGAACAAGATTTTTCCTCTTGTTGTACCAGGGTCAGTAGCCAAAAGGTAGCGAAAAGGCCTCACACAGAATAAAAGGAAATCGTTTGTTGTATTTATTCCCCTGACGTTGTTTTCAGGGTGAAACATATTAATGGAAGAGCAAAAAAGTGGCCCCTGCTGATCAGATAGATCAGAATTCCGCACAGAAAAACACCCCACCACTTTTTACGGAGAGGCACTAAAGGGCAGAGGATTTGCCATGCAGGCTTTGGATAATGCTTTGTAAATGTCTGAACTTTTTTTTAGCCATCATTGTCCTCTCATTTCAGATTTCTACTGCTCATTTCTGTCTTGTTAGAGAAGGGACTTTGACTTTTATAAATTTGCAGGCAGGCCATAATTTTAAGTCAGCAGTAAAATAATTCAATAATCTCTTGCAAATGAAGGATCTTCCGAGCTTACAGAGGTTAATTTGCTATTATCACTTACTCCTAATTCATTCTTATGAGCGGTTGCAGGTATAATGTCATGGTGCAGGTTCAATTCTTCTTGTCTTGCTACAAATGCCATATGGGGTTCAGCAACTAGCTCTTTGAGCTCTCCTGGGCTCTACAGTTGATACGGAGCCAAGAATCCTTCAGATAGTTCTCTTGTGCAGACTGTTTCGAAATAGCACACAACTACTTCTCTTGAACATCTCTCAAAATGAAAAAAACAAGTCCAGTAGCACTGTAATCACACAAACGTACACCTTCAAAGTTCTCTAGGCCCATATTAATTCCTAGCACTTAATTAAATCCCGGTCCAATTACACCAGTTACCAGAATACCTGTACCTGCAGGTGCCAGTTTTCCATTTTCCCCTGCCAGGTATCTGTGCATTACACAGACTCGACTCTGAATATGGAAAATACCCTTTGAAGACTCTACTGTTGATTCTTAAACTCCAACTGGAATTGCAAGTTTTTATCTCTCCGATATTTCAAAACCTTTATCATTATATTAAAACTTCGCTGATGCAGAAACCCATAGAAAGCAGCTGTTCCTATCTGTAAGTTCACAAAATTATCTTTAGGTAGCGTCAAACCCACTTACTCAATTCCTACCGAGGACTAGAGGGATTGTACCCAAGGGTAAGTCTGTCAACTAATTACTCATAAAAATCCAGGTTCTAAAGATTATTTTTTTTCTTTAGCTTTTTGCTGCTTTGTGAGTGTGTTTTAAAATAATATATATGCTTTCCTTTAAAAATATATATTGTTTAATTTCCCAGATGACTAATTACCTTCCAGTGTATCACTGGGGATGTCCTGGGTGGTGCATTTTAAATATAAGCCTATACTTTTTTTAAAATTCAAATAATACCCTTTGTAGTTGTACACTGTTAGAAAAACACCTATTGTTATTCAAAACATGCAGCAGGTAAGAATGAAACGAGTAGCTTGCTCCCTGCTCTCCTCCAAAAGGTGCTGGCAAGCGTTTCTGGTTACATGGGATCTATTTAAATACCAGCCAAAGTCGCTGCGCTTCTTTGTTCGGTTTGGGGTGTTCTTTTTAAAATTATTTATGTATTTGTATCCACCAGTGTGATAAACAGTAGAATGAGCTACAGCACTCGTTTCTTGCCACTACTTCACTTCATTGTCGTAGTTTCAAATCACTAAACTAAGAAAAACTTTGCTGAAGACATGAAATCTTTTTATTAAAGTATGCAGGAAACACGGGAATCATTCTAGGCCTGAATTAGGCCCGATTCACCAATTCCTGCCTCATCCCCAGTTCGCACCATGATTAAATGCAGAATAAAATGCACTGACTGCAGTGACGTTCCCAAGGATCAACAGAGATGAGAATCGAATCCACTTTGTCTCTGTTTTTCTTCTGAAGAATTTCCATCTCCTCTCTAGAAAGCCCAAAAAGCTTTAGAAATGTGAAAAAAAAAACCCACTATTAAAGCATTGTGTTCAATCCTTTAAGTAACAAAAGAGGGAGAAAAAGAGCAGCAGTTCACCATGGATGCTATTGATTGAAACCATTTAAATACCATCTGAAATGCCACTGACATTTACAGCTAAAAAAAAAAAGAAATTACACATGTTGACAAGTAAATAACATGAGATTGCTGATCTTGGCAGCTGTCATCTAGCCATGCCAATAAATTATTCATATCAGCTTGTTTTATTGTCTTGCCCCTTAGAAATGGCAGAGCGCAGGTCAAAACAGAGAGACGTTCAGAAATAATGAGTCCTGTTATCAGGACTTTTTCCCTGGCTGGACGGGTCCAAGCACCAGCGGGTGGTTCAGGCTCTGCCCTGGGGCTGGGACAGCCCTTGGATCCCACCTGGGACGGGCCGTCTCTCAACCTGTGTCCCTGGTCCCACTCTTCCCTTCGCAGCAGTGGGGGTTGAGCCCCACAGCTGCCCCCTCCATCCTGCTGGCGTGAGCTGCAGAGGAGCAGGGCCTTCCAAAGCCTCGCTCACTGCCAAGCACAAAAATCACAACTACAGTTGCTATCACACCTCCACCTGTGAAGGAGCCTCCTTCCTCCCTATAGCAGCATGCTCAGCGCTGCCACAGCAATCGCAATGAGCTGGTTAAGTGCGCTCGGGTCCTTAGGCTCCCGTGGTGTCCCTCAGAAGCAGGAAGGCAGAGCTGAGAGATGCTACACGGGTGGTCACGCTGACTGTGCACCCGCCAGGAGCATCCCACAGCTTGTGGGTATCTCCGTGGATTTTACAACCCTTTTTACAACCAGTGTCATAGAGCAGCAGCAACCGTAGGAAAAAAATAGCCCGTGTGACATTCTCAAGGCAAAAAAGCATCAAGGAAGAACGTGTCTGTTTAAGGCAGCTTAAATGTCTCCAAGACTAACAAGACCACCAAAGAGCACCAGAATGATAAACCCTGACCTGCTGAAACCAAATACTTGCAAGATATTGAATTGCTTATTATATTTCTATTACCAATACCAAATGCTGTGCTGACAATATATTGATCTTCAGTCACACTTTTGAGAAATTCATTACATCGTTTCGTGAGAATTACACAAGTTAACGTAATAGAGTATTATATTTTCTCTGAAAATCCAGAGAATTTCCCTGCTTAGACGGAAATATATATCAGCTGTGGCAAATATTGAAATCATACTTTAAGTATTTTAGTGTTTGAAGTCTTACCACTAACATGAAATATAAGTAATTTTTCTTCTTTAAGATCAATACAAGGTCTGTTTTCAAAATGACTTCATATTGATCCACGGGTCAGAAATGCCCCAGGTATTGATTGTCTGCATATAATCACGTTTTGCTCAGTAAGTTAACCTCGTCTACAAGTGAAATGAAAAGAGATCCACTATATCACTTAAGCAAAATATTTTCATTGTATTTGAAAAATTGCTTCCCTCACTCAGCAGTATCTCCCTGACGATGTATTTTCTTTTCCTTTTTCTTTCAAACCTCAGGAAGTAGATTTACACAGAGTGAACAGCCAGGACAAGCTTGGCCTTACTGTGTGTTACAGAACGGATGATGAAGATGACATGGGTATTTATGTGAGTGAGGTAAGATTGAGCTGATTTCCATAAGATACAATTTGTCTTTTAAATTGCAGCACTGGACATTTAAAACGTTTGTCTCCTGTTTGCACAATGCTCAAAAACCAGCCAGAATGCTGTAATTGGAAGAAATCTAATTACTTTTCCTTTTCTCCAAACTGAGTGAAATCCTGCATCCATTGGAATCAAACTTCGTTACATTAACATTTAACGTTCATTTTCCCCCAGCACAGTCTCGGTGTTGAATTTCAGATGATGTTTTCAAAGTATTTTTAACACAGTTCCCGTTTAATTTTTGTTTTCAATTATACCAGAAAAAATATAAAAAAAAACCAAAACCCTCACACATTTTTCTTTGCAAAGACTTGGGGCCCCTTTCATGAAATAAGCAGCATTTTATACATAAGCTTTTTATCATGCAGATCCATTTCAAATTAGCAGCAGCAGTTTAGGAAAGAAACTTGTAGTTTAATCTAAAATCTCCCATTAAAATGCATCACTTAGGACATAACCCTTCCTGTTCTGGATGCAAAAACCGGTTCTAATCAGAGCACTGTGTTGTGAAGCAAAATGAGGTAACTCAATATCACGCAAACACGATAAACCTGCATTCTCTGAAGACACATCTCGAGAAGAAATGTTTTGATTTTGACTTGATCATTTTAATTTGCATTTCCCTTTGTCTGACATAAACACGGACAAGTTCTGTAATGGCTAAGCGAGACGTACCAGCCACAGACCGAGCAGCAGTGACCGACGCTGGCTCACAGCATCCATCACTTTACCAGTACTGGGGCTACAACGGGAAGTAAATCCTGAGCTATCAAACCTCCAAAGCACTCACAGGTCTCTTATTTTTCAGATTGATCCCAACAGTATTGCTGCAAAAGATGGTCGCCTCCGAGAAGGGGATCGCATTATTCAGGTGCGTGTGTAAATGGCTGAAATGCTGCAAACACTAGAGTCTGCTGCAGGGTCTTTATTTTGGTATCATTTAACAAGTCATTCCCTTCAGACTGGTACCTGTACACCTCCTTCCCGGCCTCCCCTGTCCAACACAAGGATGTTCCTGGACCTTGCCACCCACCGGCTGTGCTGCTATGGTTCTGCTCCTCCCTAACTCTCCTTTGCCAGCTTCCATCCCCGTAACCAGGCTGTGCACGTCACATGCAGACGTGTGGAACAGCTTCACGTGTTAAACCAACACACTTGCCCAGCACTGACCTGAACAAGACGACTGCAGGTGTGAGCGTGGACTGTGCTTAGCCCACGCTGCACTGGGATATATCAAGCCATGAAGTTCTGTAGAGCTCATCTCAGGAGCATTTCAGTATCCCTATGAGAAGATCTCACTGTGTTGCTTTTTTTCTTTAAAGATTAATGGCATAGAGGTCCAGAACCGAGAAGAAGCTGTGGCACTTCTCACCAGTGAAGAGAGCAAGAATGTCTCCTTACTTGTTGCAAGACCAGAAATTCAGGTACTGTAGCAACAACAAAAAACCCTCTTGAGACTTAATTAAAAGAGCTGCTGTTGTGTAGAGAGCAATTGGCATCTTTTGAAGAAATTTAACCTTTCTAAAGCTATCAAATCTACCTAAAACCATATTACACAGTTTGGGCATATATATGGAATTCAGCAATCACAGGACTTACATATTTTATATTGAAATTCAATTTATAAGAGAATTCAAGGATTTATATACGCTGCAATGCTCTTAAAAACATGAGTGCAAGGTATTATGGATGGTTTCAACCCATAGCTTTGGAGAACACGCTGAACTCTCATTCTTATAGCTATTGATTACTCATTCATTAAAAGACCCATTATTTAGCCCTTTGTACACCACCTCTTAGTTAAATACTGCCAAGAAGCATCCTCAGCTGTAACACAAGGATGAACAAGATCCCTTTGTAGAGCAGGGATTAGCACAACAAAGATGCTGAACAAGCAGCCATGCGCACTGCTGTTTGATCTGTCTCTGCTCCTCCTGCTGGGAGAGCAGCCCTTGCCAGTGCACCTGCAGACCCAGGGTCAGGCTCTCAACCCTTAGCCGAGATGTTTCTGATCTTCCCATTGGGGATAATTGAGGCCAGGAGTAAAAAAAGTCTTAGAGACCCCTGGCCAGCATTTTCCCCTCTGGCCCTTGATGCTGCCTCTCAAGTGATGTGTTCAAGCTTCGGGCTCTGGAGTTTTTCTTATACGTCCTAATCAAATCATGCACCAACCAAAACAGCCCCTCTTAGAAGCATTTCCATGGATGAAAAGGCTGATTTTGTTACATGTATGAAGGGCTGCTGAAGATCAAACCATGCCGCTGAAGCTGGAGGCGGCTGAGGGGGGAGGTAGGACAGTCAATACCCACACGTAGCACAAGGAGATGCGGGCTCCTTCCCAGGACACAGTGGCACTGTGACAGGAAGAAATCTCCTAAGATTTCCCAATCATTTTCCACAAAGGAACATAATTTATGTCAGTCTGCATTCTCTTGACAACACTTGGTTTGGTTTTTCCCTCCCTATTCACATAGCTGGATGAAGGATGGATGGACGATGACAGAAATGATTTTCTGGATGACTTGCACATGGACATGTTAGAGGAGCAGCACCACCAGGCAATGCAATTTACTGCCAGCATGCTTCAGCAGGTACTGCCGTTCTGTTCTGCAGTGGTGTCAAAGCTTCCCAGTGCACTCAATATTCCAATATTGAGCTTGACTGAGTACACTTAGCGTCTCAGGTGATAATCGAGGCAAAAGGACCTTCTGTAAAATCAAGGTATTACACGACTATCCACAGACTTCATTGTGGGGACTAAAAGGTTGTAAAGTGTTCCCTTTTTTACTTTGCCCTTTACAACAGCATTGATCACAGTTCTCAGAAACCCACCGCTCTGGCTGTGGTCGCTGAGAAGTACGAGTACCAGAAAAAATATAAAAAAAAAGCAGAGAACGAATTTATAAAATGTCCTATTTGATGTGCGTCCACACGCTGAAGACAGCTTGCCTCCCAAAACCTTAAATCCAAACGGAGAGCTGAAATGAGGTATACATACAGGGAGAAAAGAAAAAGATTTTACGTAGCAAAGTTTATGCACGGCCACAGATTTGGGCCTGTGTTCCCCACTGTTCTGCCGTGTACTCATACAAGTTCATGAAGTTTTTCACTTTTTGTCTAGAGTTTTTTCTAGAGTTTTCCAAATCTCTGCATCCTCTGAGGCACCCACAGTTTTTGAAGAGCCATATTCTCCCTTGGGCACCACAGTAGAACAGGATACTTCTGTGCACCTAAGTGGGAGGAAAAGCATTTTGAAAATGTTTGTTCTACTGTTGTGGCTCTGGAACTGAAAGCGGACCTCAGGTTCTTCTGAGAAGGACACGCACAGCAGGCTGTGTTTTGGTCACCATTTTGATGCCTTCTTAATAATATTCTTTCCATACAAGTGAAAGACAAAGATAAAGAAAGTTTAACAAAACTTAAGATTAAGAAAACTATTTAAAAAAAAACCACCCTGAAATATTTTGTGTCCTTGCATTAATTTCTCTTTCTGTCTTTTCATTTTTGCTGTTAGAAGAAGCATGAGGAGGATGGAGGTACGACAGACACAGCCACTATTTTGTCTAACCAGCACGAGAAGGACAGCGGCGTGGGGCGCACAGACGACAGCACTCGCAACGACGAGAGCTCCGAGCAGGAAAACAACGCGGACGATCACACCACCTCCTCCAACACTTTAGGGAGCCAGAAGAAGCTGATGTACAGTCACGACACCCTGGGAAGTGGTGATATGCAGTTCAGCAACGAGTCGTTTATCTCGGCTGACTGCACAGACGTCGACTTCCTTGGCATCCCCGTAGACGAATGCGAGCGATTCCGGGAACTGCTGGAGCTGAAGTGCCAGGTGAAGTCTGCCAACCCTTACAGTCTGTATTATCATAACAGCACGCTGGAGATGAGCAAAAGCGACCAAGAAAGCGTTGACAGAGAGCTGGAGATGCTGAATGAGGAGCTGCGCAATATCGAGCTAGAGTGCCTGAATATCGTGAGGGCTCATAAAATGCAGCAACTGAAAGATCAGTACCGGGAGCCCTGGATGCTACATAACAGCGGGTTCCGCAACTATAACACAAGCATCGATGTTCGTAGGCACGAGCTCTCAGACATCACGGAGCTCCCTGAGAAGTCTGACAAGGATAGCTCGAGCGCGTATAACACCGGCGAAAGCTGCCGAAGCACACCGCTCACGCTGGAGATCTCCCCTGACAATTCGCTGCGCAGAACCGCAGAAGGCATTAACTGTCAAGGTAACGAGGGGGCAGCGGCATACAACGTCTCCCAAAAGACTTTGTTTGCTAGCTCAGAAAGTCATGAATCCAGCACTGGTAAATGCCATACCTCCGCTAAAGATCCTGACCTTGGCAAGCAGCCAGAAAGCAAGGAGAGGAAAGCCAGTGATGGAAGCAAAAGCCCTACTCAGGGTCAAAAACCTTCTGGCTCCTACGTCTCCCCGTACCATCACTCTCCATATAAGCACGCTCATATTCCTGCCCATGCTCAGCACTACCAGAGCTACATGCAGCTGATCCAACAGAAATCAGCGGTGGAGTATGCGCAGAGCCAAATGAGTCTGGTCAGCATGTGCAAAGACTTTAATTCGAGCCAGAGTGAGCCGAGGATGGAATGGAAAGTCAAGGTCCGAAGCGACGGGACTCGCTACATTACCAAGAGGCCTGTCAGAGACAGGCTGCTGAGAGAACGTGCCATAAAGATTAAGGAGGAGCGCAGTGGTATGACCACCGATGACGATGCCATAAGCGAAATGAAGATGGGCCGTTACTGGAGCAAGGAGGAGCGGAAGCAGCATTTAGTGAAAGCGAAGGAGCAGAGGAAGAGGCGTGAGTTCATGATGCAGAGCCGGCTAGATTGCTTAAAGGAACAGCAAGGTGCAGAAGAAAAGAAAGAGATGAATATCATTGAACTGAGCCACAAAAAAATGATGAAGAAGAGAAATAAAAAAATATTTGACAATTGGATGACAATCCAAGAACTGCTAACCCATGGAACAAAGTCACCAGACGGCACACGCGTGTACAATTCCTTCCTGTCAGTGACTACTGTATAATCACCATTGCTAAATTATGTACATAAACCACTACCATTGGGGTAGGAATCCATGCCTCGTTCAATGTGGCAAGAGTTTTGTATATAAGATACAGTCATCAAGTTTATAGTTCAAATACTGAACTCTGCAGCCGTGGGTGCCAGGATCTTCGTGACGAAGTGGAGAGGAAGCTTGCCCATCTCCTTCAAAGGCAATAGTAGCAGTGCTTTTTGGAATACTGATTGTACTTTTTTACTTGTTACCTTTTACATGAAGTGTTTAAATATCAGAAATGTATTAACCATACTTACACAGGAAGTTTGCTTAAACTATATTCATATTAAAAGGTGCTTCTCTTTACCTAAAAAAATATTGCAAAAACCCCACAAGAGCAACTGCACATACGTATTTTTTCTGAAACCATATTTTGTGATATTATTTTGCTGTTGTTCACTTCTACACAGAGTGCAGTTTATCAATATTTAGCTCAAGGTTTAAACTCAGCATTAGAGTCATTCTCTTGTAATATTTAACATTTATCAAACAGCAGTTTTTAGAGTTATGCTCAACACTTAAACTTATTTTTCTTTTTAAAGTTTCTGAAGAAAGTATGTAGGTTTCATCTGAAAAGCCTGAAGCAAAGTACACTATACTGCAGCTTTAAAGGACTTTAAAGCAAGTTTGCAAATGTTGCAACCTATTGGAAAAATGTGCATGTACAGCTCATTTGTTTATAGAAGACAGTTTGTGGAATTTGAAAAGCCCATGGTAGTAACTGTTTGCTTTATAGTTTTGAATGTATTGAATTATAAAAGGCGTTTCATGAAATCATCATTAGCTACAAATGTTAACAAGTAAAATGACGTAAAATAAATTATTGTTTTATATTTCAAACTATTTTAAATTCTTTTGACTCCCTTCTGGTTTCACCACGTAGAGTATTCTTCCCTGGAGCGTAGCTCCTGTGCTGCGGAAATGCCTGGAGAGCCTGCTGGAGTCAGACCTAACAGCATAATCTGTATCGTGACTCGGGGGGAATGTGGATTGAGGTTTTCTTCAAGGAAGGAGAAGTGGAGGGAGGAGGCAAGAGAGGATTACAGGGAATATCAAGAGTAGAATCCAGCAATGCCTGTCTTCAACTCACAAAGCATGTAAGATGGCCTATAAGCAAGACAGAAATAGGACTTCTACTCTCCTGCTTTGCTTCGTGGTTTCTTAGGGGTATATAAAACTACAAACTGCAGTGTGGGTTTGCGTAAAAAACAGACAATACATAAATTAAAGCACATATAAATTAAAGTCAGTAAATATACAAATTAAAAGACATGGTGAAAAAGACAAAAACTAAACAACAACGAGATTTCACACTCCTTGTTTTCTCTAATTAAGAATTCAGATATAAATTGGAATTTTCTGCTGGATTAAGTAACATAGGGCTCATTATGACAAGCTCCCAGATTCTCCACCCCCTCTCCCTTTTCCCTTGTCCCACAGACAACTTGCTCCCAAATCCTTCTAAGTGTTTGTTCTGGACTTTTCTGCCATAACTACACAGAGCAAAAATTACAATCTTAATGATAGAATTGAAAAGTAGTTGGAAAGGTGAGAATAACAGCTTCTCAGTGCCTATGTTGTCTATTATCTGAAGCAAACAATAGATTTGTTCGGGGCTTTCTCTGCTCCCTTTGTGGACTAGCACTGAATTAGCACTGAATGTACCATATTCCGCAGTAAACTCTTTTAAATACCCAAAAATCTGTCTTCAGCCTATGTAAATTGTCATCGCCCCTTCAGATCTGGCACTCGTGTCACTAAGACTGCAAATTTATCTTCAAACAATTTTCCTTTAGGATAAAGCACTAGTCCTGCTATAGTCTGTGAAAGATTTTCGGTGGACTTTGTTAGAGGCAGGGTTTCACCTGACATTACCAGCTGCCACCATCATGAGTGACACAGCAGGAGAAATACCCGATTTTCACAGCACACTGCCTGCAACACAAGACACTTGTCTCTGTCTCAAATCTTCTTTACTCTGAGTTCACGTTCTGCTCACCCCCATCACAGGTGTGAGAGCCACAGCAAACCACAGCCTCTCCTGAAGTTCACAAACACAGATCCACAAGCAGAGCGATGGTCCGTGGGGAACCACAATCCTTAAACTGCGCTTGGAAAGACAGTGAAGCCATCTTTAGTCTACCTGGGAACACTAGAGTAAGATTTCAAATGCTCTACTGAGGAAGAATTATCATCAGAATATTCCTCAAAACTAGGCTCCTTTGCAATAACTTCACAGGGAACGGCTCCTTCAGGCATCAGTTACGGAAGCGCCCAGCATTGTATTTGGGAATTCAAGTGTGACGTGTAGAAATTCCACCAAAGCATCAACAGCATAAAATATACATTCTTTAAGATGTTTAAATAAAATTATTGGCCAAGAATTATTCTCACACCTTTTAAGTTTTTCCTCACTAAACTTGTGTTTTGGTCAGTCAAAAATCATCTTTCTGCTTCAGTATCATTATTTATTAACTAGCATCAGTTCACAGAATCCCTCAGCTAGCCTGGAAGCCCACTCAAGATCTTTGCAAACTGCAGATTTTCCTTTTGCTTTCTCAGTTATCTTCTCGCACACCCTTTTTAATTGTCTTAAAGTACTTAATGCAGTGTTGAAAAGGGAGATTTGGGGTCATCTTATTTCTTGCAACTTGACTTCCATCCTCCTCCTCCTCTTCCCTTCCTCCACAGCCACTGTACCGAGTGGAATCTCAAGCTTGGGTGAGAACTGATCCCAGAATAGTGTGTACACAGGGAGAGATCCTAAATACAGGAGAAACAAGCAACCACCAAGCAGCCCAGAGCCCACGTGTGCATCTCCCTTGAGGCTCTCACCCAGCTGTCACTCATTCCTCCTGCCCCACACCCTGTCTCTGCTTTCCCCATGGTAGGGACAACGCGGTTACAGAGCAGCACCTCCGCACCCATCCTTTGCCAACACGTGTCCCTTTGGCAAACCAGAGATGGAAACGGGACACCCTGGATACAGGTCGGTGCAGAATTCAACTGGATTGTTTGCAATGGAAATAGGCTCTGTGTCAAACTGGGCTCGGTTTCCCTAAATGGCAGAACTTCTCCCACATGTAAGATCTATAAAAATGTAAAATACTTATTCGCAAATAGGGCTTAAATCAGCGTGGAATCACCCAGTTTAGAGGTGTGCCGAAATGGGAAAGCCCTGAACCAAACCTAACAGCGCTTTTTTGTAAATTAAAAGAAGAGAACTTGCACATTAGGGATGGCAAATAAAATGAGGTAAGACTACATATTGCCTAGGGACTACTGGTTGGAGAACTAATTAGGATTATAAACTGAAAGTATGTAAATTAGCCAAATATAATTATCTGCTTGTGGCCTTTGGAAATAGGTTACAGGATACTTGTTAGCAAAAATGCTGAAATGCCTGGAAGCCATACAAAGCAAGCCATAAGCAATTTAAGCTCCTCTTTTTTGTTTTATTTTCAATTGTTTTTAAAGCAGTTGTTGTGTTAAGGATTTATTGCAACATAAACTAATTAGAGAGAAAACTCAAAAAACAAAAGGAAGACAGAAACTGTCACAGCAGATGCTGCACCTCCATCCCAAGGCTCCTGGTTTTATTAAACGTGAAGTTTTTAATGTGACAAAATAGCAAAGATTCTGCGTGGGGTTTCATCCCAGCAGCTTCATTTCTGCATCAGAAGAGCTTCCAGACAGAGTTAATCTGGAGAAGTGATGACTTTCTTGCACAAGTACGGCTTCTCAGCTCTACATGGTTTATGAAGATGCATTCACTGTCCAAACGCAAACACGCAGAATTAATGTCCCTTTTCTCTAAGTGTCTGTCGTGACACCAAGTAGCACTAGACGCAGGGGCTTCTGTGGGGAAACCCTCTCATCGCCAATTCATGTCATCGGGAGCACAAGATTGGCTGATGGTGGTTGAGACAGTGGTAGATATTATACATGGAAAAAAAAAAAATGAGGTGGGGGGTCACACAGAAAGGTTAGCTGGGCTGATTTCACGCTCAAGCAAGAGGGCTTGAATACACAGGCCTGACACAAAGCCCATTTACGTGATCTGAAAGACTCCAAGCAATCTCAGAGGATTTGAAGCAGACTATTAACTTACATAGTTAATTATCCTAAACGGTACTAGTGAAGGATATGAAGAGAAAAGGCCATCACAGCCTTGTATATCAGAGCACAGCTTGACTTTCTGCTGCTGACCACGCCTCCCACAGACCTTCTAATGGTCACTGCCTAAAAATAAATGAATGAATGAAATATTAGCCGTCCTGCAGCCCTACTAGTATATTGCCACCCCAAGCTGTACTCCTCTCCGGGAGCTCCAGGAGATCTGTATCAGAGATCATACTTGCAAAATAAATTATGCAGCTATTTCTGATGCAGGACTGATCATAAACTAGGTTCACAAGTCAGGACGCACTGTTCAGAAGCGTTCCTGTGTCACCTCCTCAGTTGGGTCCTAAACCTTCTTGCTGGAATCCTAAATTCCCCAAACACTAGAAACGTGCTCATTTCTGTACCACAAAAAGATGCAATCGCCTGCTCTGAAAACTAGGCAGAAAACAAAATGAATTAAGATATCTGCTCTACCGGATTCAATCTACCAGTTTACAATATTGAGAATTAAAGCTTCATCCCAGTTTTGTTGGCTAAATTAGTACATCAACATAATGGTTCTAGCAGCATAACTGCAAAGCTCTTTACTGATCAGTTCCAAAATGGGAGTGAAGTTCTACCAGTTTCCTATGAAAAACTGTGTCATCTTCTGAGACACAGAATGTTTCTTACAGGAGATTTAATCAAATAAATAATGAAAATAATGACTCAGTAACAATGTCCCAATTAGTGTTTTGATTTACAAAAATATAATGCCCATATTATTTAAAAAAAAATTAAAAAAAAAAAAAACAGTGTAGCTCCACTACACTTTTGGTCAAAGCCCAGATAAAAATCCGGGCTGACATTCTTACTTCTATGCAAAACCAAAGTAATTTTTAAAAGATAACTAAATTTCTCCATAATCTCCTTCAAGCACCTCTATGAAAACTCAGGTCAGAGCAAGCCCAAACAGCTCCTACCTATTGCTCCCCGCAGATGCTGTTGGCCTTAGGTCATGCGCTCCTCACAGCCTACTCTCATCGCTCCCCTTTCTGGGAAGAATGAGTCAGCTGAGACAGAAAGGGACCAGAAACAATAATCCCCACAGATTTTCAGTTGGGTCTGGGCCCAGCTATGACTAGAGATCAGTTATGCAGGAAATTACATACATAATGCACACCAAAAAACCCAACACCCAAGTCTGGCTCTGCTTGTATGTTTTAATTTTGTACGCAGTTCTTAAGGAGCAAAAAAGGACCTAGTCCATCTCACATATGATATGATAAGCACATCATATTTCATGTTCTAAATCTGCTATGTTGGGACTAGGAAAATCCCCAAAGGACTGGGAAAGTCTTCATTTCCACAGCATAAAAAGATTAAATGGCTCTGAAAATCAGGTAGGAGTTTCTACTATGAAAGACAACCCTAAAGAATGGCACTTGCTCAGAAAGAAAGGGTCAAAACCAAAATGCTGACAAGTCCTTAACTGCAAAAGTGCAAGCAGGCATGATAGCTTGGGGTGGCTGGGTCACAGACCGCTCAGTCCAGCCAGGAGAAGACACTTGGTCTGTCCTTTCAGATAAGCTTGTCAGGGAGGAACTTTAAAGGTAATTTCTTTGACAATTCATCCTTTTTATGTTAAGCAATGGCAGGACCATGCAACAGGGAGCTCCATTAACAGAGAATGAGAACTTCTCTGTAAAAGTGAACTTCTAGTGGCCTCCCCTCGAAGAAAATACTTGGCGTTTGGGCATCCTAGGTGTCATGGCAAGGCTCACACTGGGCAGGATCCCATTGTCCCTATTAGGAGAGCTAGCTTTGATTTTCAATAATCCATCCTTCAGCTTAGCTGGGCTTTGTTAGGTTAGAATGCCATAAACAAAGACTTCCCAAAAGGCAACTCCAGCTAGAATTGTTTAATAAAAGTAAATGAAAAGGCTGCAAATTGAAGGCACCCAAGGTTTGTCAAATTTCAACTTAGCTCCAGTTAAGTCTAAGCATCCAACATTTACTAGTCCTTAGGGCTCAAGGTAGCAGCCAAACTAAAAGCAGTAAGGTCACATCCACATAATTTCCACAAGTAACACAATTTAGTTATACCACGAGAGCCTGCAAGCGCAGATGCCAAACGTAACAAAAAACAAAGCCAATCTTACAAAGCTATTCCAGAAAACACTTCTCTGCTCTACTGCATTTGAACTCTCATTAAAAGAAACTCCACAGGCTTCTCTCCACCAACTGACCTCAAGACAGAGGCAAACACTACGTGACTGACTGGTAATGTACGGATGAGACTCTTCCAGTGTTTCCATTCCAAAGTCATCCAAAAAATATCTCTAGTAAGGAAAGACTGACCCTTCCTATATATACAACCACACAGCTTTCTCCTTGTCAATGTTTCTCAATGAGGCTAGAAGTTTTTGCTTCATTTAGTCTTTCCAGAAGTCTTTGTAGGCATCTCTCTGTGCATCTGTATTACAGATTAATCAAAGCTGGAAGGAACCTCTGGAGATCATCTAGCCCCATCCACCACTTAAACATGACATTCTTAAGGATTGCTAAACTCAGTATAAACAAACGAGGTGCCACAGAATCAGATTTAAGGCAGAGTCCAAAGGCGCAATGAAGCAGACACTTCACGGGGGGTTAATAGCTTCAACACAAGCTCTGCCTTTCTGCTCCACAAACATTTTCTGCCAGACACTCCACCATACCCTTCATATCCTGGTCCTGAAGGGCTTTTCATTAGGCACTCTAAGGACCAGCTTTTGTAATGGCACGGTCTCAGCTTTTGGAGAGGTGACCTGAATGGCTGCTGGGGGTGGGACAGGGCAGCACCTGTATCAACAGAGCCCTGTGGTAGCAGCACAGCAGCATGGCACAGCCCATCCCCATCGGTGACCACAAGCACCAAGCGCAGCTGGTTAATGAGGTCAAGGAGTGGGAACAAGGCTCTAGCACCACGCTGCAAAACTGTTGTACCACAGCCCTACCTGTGATCAGACACGAGAAGAGAAGCGGTTGTGGGAGGCTCACACTTGACGCACAAGATGGTTTTGTATTTATCCCCTTAGAATACCTGCACTGGGAGCAGCACACCCCGCACACCCAGAGGACAGAGGAGGTTACGCGCCTTCAGGCGTGCACACAACAGTATTGCTCCTCTGAATTATTCAGGTTGGGGGAAAAGTCACATTATTAAGAAAAAGTAATAACCACCAGATAACACATCTGTGTGTATTTGTGAGTCATGCATGTGCCAACTCTTCTCCTTCCTGAGTCCCGGGTCAGTTTCTGAGTCCTTTGCCTGAGCATAAACAGCACCAGTCCCCCAATGGAAGCTTTGCTTGGCTTGGTGGAAGAAAGAACACACCTTGCTGAAGAGAAGTAGCTTCACTAATCAGCATTAATAGCTTATATATCAAATGCTCACACACAAACGAGAAACAAAACCAAAGCTAGAAAACCCCTTCACCATGTTTTACCATAACATGGCATCTGTCGTTTCCAAAACTAAGTCAGAATAAATGTGGCAATTTCAGTTGTCTGCGTGTGGCTGTTGATGAGTGCAGAGAAATATTTCCAAATTAAATGGATGAACATCCATGTGGCTAAAGCAGTATAAATAGGACCAGGCACAGCTGGTACTTTGTCTCCTAACGTGGAGCTTAGTGCCGTCAGCAGGGACACACAAGCCCAAAATGCAGTAATTGTGCTAAATAACAAGTGCCTGCCAAAGGGCTTGTATATTCCCAGCACAACTCTAAACCTCAAGTCATCACCAACATCTGAGGCAACAAGGTTGCCTTAAAAACACAGTTCAGATTTTCATCCTTTCCACTGTAGGAGGAGCAGACCCGCTTCTGACTCGGTTTAACGGACCTTATAATAATCCCCTTTTTACTTCAACTATGCCAGCAACCCCCCAAACACCTCTCCCCCCTCACTCACTCTCCTGGTTGATCAATTGAGGTAACAACAATCTTGTGTTGCAAACAGGAACATGACATCGTTTACAAGGTCAGTGACCAAGCATATCACTCATCTGAAAAAGTACTACTCTTTCTTTTAATCCATTTAGACCAAATTAAGAATCTTCACTCCAACAATGCTCAGGAACACAGCCAGCACTTCCCCACGTAAGGTAAATTAATACTCTTTGAAGACTGATACATCAGGCAGACCTCATGTGCTTCTGGTCCTCGGAGGCATAAAGGCTGTGGCAAGCAAAATGTATTCCCAGGCAGAAACCCTGTTATTCTCCTCCGCAGAGGTCGAAGAACTGCTCCACAGCAATTTGGTGGGTATGTCTGATGTAGCTAGACCATTTGGTAGGGCTAAAAGGGATTAGAAATGAGCACCCACAGGGAAAACAGAACTTCACAAAAGGCAGCAATTCAATCATTTCACAGGCTCTGTATTTTAGCTTGTCATTCCTCCTCTTCTTGGGGCAGTCAGAAGTTTGTCCTCTCTCAGGAGTGGCAGTCTTGTGGGAGGTCTCACTGCAGAAGGGCAAATCCACAGGACTGTCAACTAGTGGTCAACAAGAGGAATTCAGGCAGGACAGGAGGTGACAAGCTAAAATAACACTGGTATTGAACGGAGCATCTGTAGTCATCTCATTCAGCCAGTGACTGCGGTGCTCTGGTCACTGTCTGTGTGCTCCTCCCAACCCAACTTCTCCTTCACACACATCGCCACATAAGTATGTTTAAACATTGGCACAAAGGCCCTTACTCATACAGACCACCAGGCACATGGAAACACTGCAGCAGGTTACTCACAAGGCCACAACAGGTTCTACTCTTTCACTGACGTCTTAGAAACTGAGAGGAGCAAGGAGAAGGGACCTGCTGCCACATCAGACCCCCAGGCATAACACCACACATGCCAGGCCACAATGAGGTGTTTCGTCTCTCCTCTGAGACATTTCTAGTCTCTTTCAAAGCAAATGTTGTCTTCTGTGTGGCACTGAAATACAAATTCTGCAGCAGCACTTTGGTGAGGACAGGAAAAGAAGAACTGGATGCCAAAGTGCAGCAGCAGGAAAAGCCTCTCTCCAGCAGCTAGGTTATCACACCATCCTGAGGACCCTTCAGAATAGGTGAATCCAGTTACAGCTCCAGTCTTGCTCAATGTAAAGCTCTCATCTTAATGGTATAAAAAATAGGCTGAGGTTAAGATAAGGGACAGAAGATGATGACAAACTCAGCCACTGTTACTGAAGCTGGGAAAGGCTCACGAATGAAAGGCACAGACAGGAGAGCAACCACAAACAGAGCTTCCTTCCTGCCTCAGGGGGTGGCTGCAGCCATTAGGGCCATCTAGGAATAGTCTTTTCAGAGGGAAAAGCCTGGGTTATATGGACTTTGGGTTTGGCCCAGGATCGAGTCATCACACCATACTGACACATGCAAATAGCACAGACACAAAAAGGACCCCATAGCCAGAGAGAGCCTTAAGGTATCAGACTAAGCAGCAAGAGCACTGCTAGAAAGGGAGATGGGAATTGCATTCACTTCTGGATCCTCTGTGTGAAGCAGAGTTCCTACAAGCATTTAGCACCTTACCAAGAATAACATCTTACTTGAAATACAAACCAAACTTGTTCTGAAGCTGCTAAATATGCTGCTACTTTTGAGATGAACACAATTAGATTTGCATAAAGACTTTTTTTTAAGGCTGCTTTATTTTGTTTGATAGTCACATAAAATAGAAGAGACTAAAATAAATCCTAAAATACACTGACACAGAATTAGGCTACTTAAGGATAAGCCTGGATTATTTGCAGAAAGCTGGGAAAACCCAGCAAAAGGAAGTCTCTGCCAACAGCTGACTGACTAGTTCTGAGGGGGATAGATGAAAGAGCATTGGTACTCTTTGTACATTTCTATTCCAAAATACAGTGGGTAAACAGAAATATAAACCGAGTGTGAAACGCCCAGAAGTCCTTAAAAGTCAGTTCAAAACTCACTAGACACAGGTGATTTCTGGTCAGGCTCATCTGAATAAGGATTCTTCCCACTATGGTAGAAAGATTAGGACATATCCCATCTGAGCCTAGCAACACCACAAGAATCAGCATAGCTGAAATCAGATCAGAATTGCATCTAGAATTTCTTGCTAGTAGTTTCAAGCTATAGCTGATGGAAGCCAGGCACCTCTGCCAGATGATGAATGATTTATACCCATGAAGTCACCACCTCAGATCATTCCTATCCTGACAAGTCTCAGCTGCGGCTTTATTTTCTCATTGGTCATCATTAATTGATAAACTAGTTCTATTAGTTCATTGTCTTTCTACCCACTCACTTGTAAACAGGCTGACGGATTGGCATCAAGGAGTTCTCCCAATGAAGTAGGAGCTCCTTGATGAGTAGGGCCTCACTGGAGGAATTTCAGAGGCAGAGCTGAACACAGACAGAAAATTTGTCTGCAAAGATGGAGATGTCCTCCTGAATGAACGACCCAGGCCAGCTTTACTATCACAGCCCAGAGCTGGGGTGGGCACCACAATGGCCAATTGCAAGCACAGCTTCAAGTCACCTCTTCAAGCCCTAAAGTTGCTTCTTTTGTTCAACAGATGAACAAACTTTCTTTGCTCAGCAGCAATTGTCCATAACAAGCCAAACATCATCCTGCGCTTGCGACAGAAAACATGACTTTAGCTTCAGCTAAAGATGAGAAATTTTACAGCAGGGAGAGGGCAGGATAAGGAAGAAAGGTTAAAAATAAAAAATCTACCGAGAGTAGAGTTGCTGTTATGTGAATAATAAGAAAACAACCAATACCGCCTAATAGTTGAACCTCAATCTATGAGGCTTTTTGGCTTTTATGGCTCTGTCTGCTTCATGACAGCATGAGCTACAAACCATAACTGTAATAGAGTCAACCAAAGAGTTATGGTAATATCAGATACCATGGATGATGAGCAAATAACAGCAAAAATGTAATGAAAAGTATATATTTATGTCCTTGCTATTAAACCCAAAGCTATAAACATTGACAGCCCTAGGAGTGGCAGTCTCTATTGTCACTGATTAATGTCTTGGTTTGAATAACAAGGAGAAGGTTAAACCAAGAAAGAAACAGATTTTTTTTTGCTTCTCTCAATCTGAAAAAAATTACCTTGGCTATTTTAGGTGGAACCTGCATTTCTGGAGCATTGTTGTATAAGGCAAGATGCCTAGCAGTGCAAATGCAATCAGAGAGACCTTTTAGGGCCTTTGAATCATATCACAATGCACATGTTAAAACACTAATTAACCAGTGACCACGCTCACTAACGTCTACACTTCAAATTTGTTTCTTATGTCCTTGCCATCAGCATAATAGTTAGTGAACAGTGGAGCTACACCCACCATGTATCCACTGCAAAAAAAGGGTTCCTTTTAACTCTTTGGTAACTATTGCCTCACAGATTTTGAGGAGAGGAAGTCAATCCAGCCAAATCAATGCAAAAATGTTGCAATTAATGCAATTCATCATAATTACTGATGCAAAAATACCTTCTGCCTATGATGGCATCAGGGATGCAGGTGATGGCTTAAAACTTAGAAGAACCTTCCACATCTGCCACAACCCAGAAGATAATGGCTCTGCACCCAGCTCCATCCACTGCAATATCATGTTTTCCCCTCTCTATCTAGCTACACATTCAGAGGAACGTGGTTTTCCAGTCCAGGTCTTATCCGCACATCTGGTTCTGAATGGAAAAAATCAGATCACAAGCTTTTAGCATGTCTGGAATGCTACCACCTTTTTCCAACCTGATAAGAGAGAAGTTTCATTTCTACTGTCTCTGCTCTGATGAAACGTTCATACAAACATACGCCAAGACAGCACAAAAGTTTGGCGCAATTCTTCCCTGCAGCACTGTGCTCCCTCTCCTGAACGCCTCTTTTAACCTCTTCTTTGGCACCGTATAAACAAAACACCTGATAACTGTCCAGGAAAGCCAAAATTGTGTCCTCTTGAGATTTCCAGCACAAAACAGCCTAGAGGTTCTCTTTTTAATCATTTTAGATTAAAAAAGAAATACAAAGGGGAAGAAAAGATCTAACTAAAGCTATATAGGATGGCAAGTGTGAGATCTGCTCAGCAGAAAGGTAAGTCTGTGCCGTGTCCTGGCGACAGACACTGCGCTCTTAAAATACAGGATCTGGCATCACCTCAGTGTTACACGCAGCGTATTATATTGGCAGTTCATCAGTTCTCCTGCTAACCCACTGACCCTTCTCCCATTTAAAATGCATCAGCTTTTGCCACTATTGACATTTGCCATTCCTCTTTCTCAAGTCTCTGAGCCCATCTCTCCAGGTGAGGCTAAGTCCCATGGCACAGCTCCCTGCTTTCTTCCAGGTAGCCACCCTGGGCATCAGCCTGACTCACTGCAATTCCACCAGTTCTCTCAACACTCGTTCCAATGAGCTCATGCAAAAATAAGATTTCCTACACCGGCAAGGGTTGAAAGACAACCTTCTTAGTGAAAAGCTTAATATTGTTCCTTAACTGAAAGAAAACCTATTTCTCCTGACTATCAGCAATGCTCATTGTGCAATGCTGTTGCATATTGTTATTTACATGCACTACTGTTACACCGGGAGCAAAGATGCCCAGTCCCATGGACCTTTGCCACGGCTTTATGCTACTCCTTAAGGGAGCCGGCGTGATGCTTGCTTTCTTTTCTTTTTTTAATATCCTGGATTGTTGTTATTATTGCTGCTGTTGTTGCTAAAGGGCTGTAGGGGGAAACGTGGAAATAGTTTGTTCCCTGGTGTAATGCCTGAAATCAAACCAGAATACATCAGGCTGACACTGCCTGCTACAGCCTTAACGCTTGGTATTAAAAACAAACCATTGCTGCACCACACTGTATTCCACCTCCCCCAGAATGGAAGGGCAATTTAATCTAGTGGTGAAAGACATCCAGGATTCAGGACTCCCTTACAGCAACTCAAGCCAGCCAAGATCACCATGTGCATTTACATCTCAGCCTCTCTGGGCTATAAGACGTGTGGAGAGTACACAGCCACAGAGAATCCTGCTCGCCTACGCAGTTCTGGTGTACACTGTTTGCACTGGAGAACGGCCTGTCGCTGAAGAGTTAATACAAAACTTCAGGAAACACACATTGGCTCTTTCACTGGAACAGCTACGGAATGATGGCTTTTGAGCTTTGAAACGTGCTTTCAAAAGCCTGTCAAAGTAAAACTCTCCCGTAGCATCACAACAGCTGAACCAGTTTTGTGTGATGTATTGTAGTCATCTGAGGATACGTATCTGCAGAAGGGGGTGTACAAGTCCAAAATCCGATGTTGCAATTATTTGTGCACTATTTAGAAAGTGGCAAGCTCACCACCCCCAAGATGCAAGTTTTCCACATAAGCCCTCCCTCAAGAAGCAAATGTCGCTCACTATCTGCTTGCCATGCTCACAGGCGTCTCCAAGCACCTGGAAACACCCGGGAGAGCACTGAGCAGCTACTGTGATCAAAGAGAACACCACATTTGGCCTCCTAAAAGAAAAAAAAGAACCATTTCTCTTTGGACCTGACAAACACCAGTGCTTGCGTGAAGGGCTAGAAGGTCTATGCTTTTATTAGCATTTATATAAAGAACATCTCTTTTTTTCCCCCGCTTCTGATTTAGAAAGAGTGAAGTCTGAAGAGCTGCATTAATCTCCATGAATCACTATCTTGGCTGCAACTACTGTTCAATATTCTTAAAACTACCAGCACCAAAAATATAGGTTTTCTCCACAACAAACGCTTTTTAAAACACCAGTAAGGCCACTCAGGGGAGAACTGTTATCATGAAATAATGATGCCCTTTTGGGATATGAGCACATGCCTGTGCTTTATGGATTACAGCAGAACAATGTCTCCTGTTGTGTTTTCTCTTCAAGGCAGGTGGTTTCCTGTCCTCCCCCTCCACACACATTTTTAGAAGGTGGTTCAGGAACCCTTGGCTAAAAAGGTGTTCATAAGAATGGTAAAAGAACAAACGGCTGTGACTTTCTTACTCTACAGCCATCTGTGTTCATGTATTTTTAATGAATCATTTTGGCTATTCATTGTATTTGACTTGGTATTTGCAGATTACCTCGTTACCAGACAACCCTTTCACTGCTGACAGGGTCTGAACTGCATGTTACAGGTGAAGAGAAGCACCAGGGCTCTCTTCTGTAGGAAGAGGGATGAGCCTCTCACTGCTGTACCATCCCTAAGGACCCACAGTTTGGTTTCACAGAGGGAAGCAATTCAAACTCCCAAGAGACTATCAAAATAGACTGAAAGACATTGTCGGCTGTACACGAGGAAAGCACAAACCCAAATCCTCATCACTTGCATGTCCTAAATGTTAGCAAAGTTGCACAGTACTTAAAGATACTAAAACAGACTCAGAGACAGAGCTGCAAGGACACTGTTTACAATGACATGGTGAAGAAGTCTGGGTGAGTCAAGGTCAGGTTTACAGCCAAGAGCCAATTCTAAACATGTTTCATGGTCAGCAGTGCTGACACCTCTTCTCCATGGGGAAGAACAGCAAGACTGCAGCTAATACTGAAGTAAGGCTTTCGTTTCTTTTCTCTCAGTGCCTGCTTTCTTCACACATACACAGGGAGCTTCACCTGGATGGGAGGAAGCCACCCCACTTCCAGAGCGAGCCATGAGAAAAAGGCTCCCACTGCAAAGAGCTGCCTGCTCCACTGGTCTCCTTGGGAAGTCCCAAAGTGCCAAGCTGTGGTGGAGCTGGGCACACCAACAAACCCCCATACAGCTCATGCCAGGCAGCTGAGGTCACCTGTGCTGCTCTTCACACTTCAGTGCCAATAACACCATAAAGAACATGAGTCTTTCAAGACAGTTTTGGGTTTTTTTCTCCCCAACCAAAATGAGAAAAGGTTGCAACATCTGCAAGATTTTGGACACCCTCCCAAAAAACCAGTCATCACCTGGTTTGGAAAACAGCCTGAACTGCAATACTAGGAATCTGTTTACACAGAGAGATAAATTCAGGACAGGGTCCACACCCAGCGAGCGAAGCAGGCTGAGGGATGAATTCATCCTGGTAATTCACACTTCACTTCAAATGCCAGATAGAGGCTTTTTTTCACAAATGCTCATTTTAGATTCTTTTACACGAGTAGGGATCTAAAGGAGTGGGAGGCAGAGAGTCGAGACTGAAAAAGAATGAGACCAAAAAGAAGAGAAAAGTGAAACAGGAGGAGACCCAAGACAGACTGAAAATGCATGCAAACTCAAAAAAGCAGGAGGGAGACCAAAAATTGGTGACTGGCTGAGAAGTGGTGGGAGACAAAGAAAGGAGTTGAGGCCAAAAAGGGACCAGGTCAGAAAAAAAAGGAGAGCAGAAGTGAAGAGTTGAAATTTAATACAGGTAGAAGGCTGGAAAAGTGTGGTACAACAACAACAATTGTGCAAGGCCGAAGTGGTGGGAAGCGGGAAGCTGGTGAGTCACGTGGGGGAGTTCAGCTCAAAACAGGCCTGAAAGTGTTGGGAGGGCAAAATGGAGGGAATTGAGGCCAAAAATGGATGGGAAACCAAAAAACGTGTGAGAGCCATAGGAGGCAGTTGAGGCCAAAACGGAGATGGGAGGCCCAGGAAATGGTTGGGACGGGAGACCAAGATGTGAGGTCAAGAGGTGGTTGGGGAAATAAGAGGTTGGTGGGAAGTTGGGAGACAGAAGGAAGGGGCCACCTGGAGAACTGAAGCTGAGAAAGAAGTGAGAAGCAGGGAAAAGTGGAGGTCCAAGGGGTGGGAGGCCAAAAGGGGAGAGTGGAGGTTAAAAACAAAGGGCAATCATAAATGCTTTAAGCAAGCCAACTTTTGTAGTCTATTACTTACATATTTGAAATTTATGAACAAACCCCCATTTTAATCATGATTTCTGCTAAGAAATGAGAGAAGAAAACGACAAATGCATTAATGTGATACAACAAAACTTATCTTTGCGAGTGTAATAACAGCACTGGGTTTACGACACATTGAATAAAACCACCAACAGAAAAGTTAGATCATTTGGCTGTGGCTACTGGAATGTAATAGATGGCTCCTGGGCTGGGATAACTGAGCACAATCTGCAGTGATTGATGTGAAAGGCGAGGTGGTGTATAAACTGTTTAACAGAAGAGAGCAATATGGCATGCAAACCAAGCTAAACCAACCATAAATAATATAGGCACCCCTGAAAAGATTTACTTCACATATTAGTCCTCTTTGCTGTAATATCAGAAAAAGGATGAGCACTTCTTTGGCTTATTTATCCAGAATAGAATGGAAATATTGCTTCAGAAGGAGGAATGTTCCACTTCTCCCCCCCCACAAGACATAATGTAGCAGCATCCTGGCTAAAGGTCTCCTGAAAACTTTGTCCGTAAAGTCATGTTCATCAGTGCTACATAATTACTTAGCAAACATGTATTTACAGGGTTGAAATTAATACAATAGAAGAGGATGAACAACAAAACTGGGTCTCACTCATAGCTTCTGAGGGCAGTATTCTCCAGAGAGTGTCAGCATTTAGACTGTGCCTACACCACAGGTTAAAGCGGGTTCACATGTGCCAAGCCCTGAGCAGTACGATGATTCTCACACTCAAAAGACCTTCCGTCACTTAAAAGAGACAAATTCAGAGCCTTTCACATTCTAGCGAGTCCAATTTCATGAACAGTCTTTGGTCAAGCAAGGTATTGTAATTTCTTTGTTGTTCCAACTGCATGCCAGGGCAGAACTTGCTGTGGGGTGCCTTTTACTAACATGACGATACCTGCTGTTTGCTGTTCCAGTCTGGTAACCAAATAGGACGCCTAAATGGGGAACTACTGGGCCAAACCTTCTTGTCAATACTCCAGTGATTATATCAAAGGCTGTGGAAATTCATCTAGCAGTTAAGAACAATTGAATTTATCTTTCCAGCCCTATGCACCACTGCCAAGCACTACATACTCCTTAATTTGAGCTCAAATGGTAAAGCCTTTGGAGTCCTGACATACACAAGTCAATCCATAAGATCAAGAGCAGCAAGCATGTCATCACTGTCCCTGGGTGCTCCGAGATTGCTCTGTAAAAGTCAGGCCAAGTTTAAAACGAATCATCACAAACCAGAACGACTGGAGCTGAACCTTACCCCACCGCATCTCCTGCAACGCAGAAAGCCTGCAGCTCCAGTGCGAGCGGGGAATCGACACGCTGTGCACCACGAGACACAGCGTGGCCCTCTCCCAGTTCAGCTCGCACACTGGAGGCACATCCTCTGCACTGGGTTATACAAAAGCACCGAGTGCTATAACCACAGACACATTCTTTAGATGCTGCACATCACAGGGGGCTGTAGTTAAAACCCACAAAGCAGCATTAAGACCACAGCTGGCCACTATCGTAAGAGTTTGGAAGATAATTTTTTTTTTTTTTAACATGATTTTAAACATTTGCCTCCATTTCTCCACATTGGGCGTGCTCTGTATGGGGTTCATCAGAAAGAGCCACTGCCTCCAGCCTGGAAGCAACGCTGTCCCAATGCTTACACACATTCGTAAGAGTTCCCAGCTGTCTCTGAAAGCAGGGTATGCCTAAGGCACATTTTAAGTTTGAAGGCTTGGTTCACAAGAAGAAGAACAAAGCCTCAGGATTTTACTCTTTTTATTGCTGTAAATGCCAAGAAAAGTTTAAAATTAATAGCAGCCAGCATAAAGTGAAATAAGAAATAAAAGAAACATTTACTGCCTTAGACACGGGCCTGTGCCCCTGACATTTCCATATCAGGGCAGTATTCTCTCTGCTTTAGCAGCAGGCAAGCATAAAACAAGCTCTTACTGCAAACACCATGAATTTTTCTGTCCTTTTAAACTTAGCTGTGGAAGGCTGCATACTATAAAAATAGAGAAAGAGAATGGAAGACTCTCATTCTACATAAGGCAATTACCAGAGCTGTCAGCAAGAGCCAGATTTACTACACGGAAAGGGTAAAGGGAAAGGAATGTGCCAAGTAGTTCAGAACAAATTTGAAAGACACAGAGTTGCAAGATATTCTGCCAACCCCAAATTTGGGAGACGCCTTATAGCAACCTCTAAAACCCCAAACACCCTGTACAGGTGATCCCATCACAACCAAAAGAGCTACCTGTCGGGAGCGTGGCTCTTCAGAAGCTGCTTCTCTAACGGAATACATGGGACCACAAAAGCAGATTCCCATGCAGGTCTGAAGTTATCCCAAATGGTTGTCTGCAAAACTGGAAGCTACGATATGAAATTTTGCTAAGAGACACCTGACTTGTCAGTAAATTGTATTAACCCTCCAGATTTCTGGGAGATGAGCCACAAGTTTGATCCAGTGCTGCTGCTACCACTGGAAGCGTTACCAGATGGTCCAGGCAAAGCAGATCATCAGGTATATGTTCTTACTCAGGCTTTCCCAGGGAGCTCAAAGGGAGACCATTGCTCAAAGTCAGCCAGAGCAACCATGGCTCTCGGTGATCAGAAATAGACTGCCACCTCGCAGCTGGAAGATCTTAAAATCTCCATTGCCTGCAACTGGTCAGTGACACTACTGATGAGCTAAGCTCTTTCTCTAAATATGTTACTCTACATCATAGGTCTCAGTTTCCACCATAGCTTCACTGTAATAAATAGCTAAACATCATCTCACTAAAATCCTACTCTACTGGAAATGGAGGTACTACAACTAATAATATGAAATAATGGCCACGTTGGGAAAGATTCCTTACGCTTGTAAGACACTCTTGGCTGGAGAAAGCATCTTCCATGGAGCTCCTTTGCTGGGTTAAACTGAGATAGCCATACTGGAGAACAGCTGAAGTTCTGCCCAACGAATCTCTCTGCAATTAGTCCCTGACAATGTAAGGCTCTCTTCAAAATTGATTGCTTCCATTTTCTTCAAAAAGGCAAGAGATAAAATAAATAACATTTCTTTAAAAAGAAAATACTGGAAAAAACCTACAGTTTTGACATGAAAAGACACCAAATCAGCATTACAGCTTGGAGAATGTGATGCAAACTGAAGAACAAGTACAGAAACCTTTGGCAAAATCCCAAAGAAAGCAAATGTATGGGAAGTCTCAGCCAAGCAAACTTCTCACTGGAGTAAAAAAGGGAATAGTAAGGGATTTATTCCATGTGGCATGTGTTGGTGGGTTTTGCTTTTTTTTCCTCCAAAGGATCATCCCTCAGTCACAAGGGGAAGATACCGCAGTGATGAAATCTGTAAGGAGATTTAACACTGAATTGTTAGATACCAGATACTGCTGGTGTCCATAATTTTGGATTCTCAGCTGACTCAGAAATGACTGTCCCCTGTCATCCTTAGCACGAATATTGTCCCCGGTGCCCTCATAGCCAGTAAGAAAAGCCACCTCCTGAAGCACAGTCAGAGAGGAGAGTTAAGCTGGAATCACTTTTAAATTGCTAAGCCATGGTTATGAAAGAGTGTGCATAAATATTAACACCACTACTAAGCACTTGTATTTCATATTCCCGCTCCAGGCGAGGTTTTATTGCTGAGTTGTAACTGCCTGAAATTAACATCTTTTCCTGAAAATGCTGAGAGATCATTCACTGTAATAGGGCTACAAGGCACAGAACACAGCTAGAGCACTAATACTGGTCTATTTAAACTGGAAAGCAAATCAAGATAGCGCTCCAAGTGTTAACATCAGGCAGGCAGCTCTAGAGCAGCCCATCCATCCCCTTTCCAGCCCTGCAAACCTCCCTGGGGGCATCAGCTTGACTGTCAAAGGAGGGCAGAGAGCCCTCCAGCTGCCAGAGCCTTACAAATACCTGCGGTGGCTTGGCATCGCTTCTTGGTGCCTGATCTAGAACACCAGTGCTGCTGCTAGGAAGGAGGGACAGTAAGAGACCAGGATTCACCTGGGTGCCACAGATTGATTTATCTGTCAAGGACAATCTCACTTTGCTCTGGTTTTCCAGGAAAGATATCAACGCGATGTGACATGATCATCCTGACCTGGCACTGACTCATTATTTTGGAACTGTTCATTACTTTCCTCTTGATTTCGTTCCACAAAAGCGGCTGACATAAGGCAATTCCCATCCCAAAACAAACAGAAGAAGGAAGTGGGCTAAGAAGGGGAAGAGACAGCATTGGATGTTGAAGCAAGTGCACTCTCACCTTCTACACAAACACACTTGCAAGGAATTATTTACTGTTTTTAATTTCAAAAAGTTATAACTTTGTTTTTTTTAAAGTGATAGCAGAAACACCTGAAAAAATTGAGACTCCAAACACACTGCTTTGTATTTAACACAACAATCTACTGTCTGTGATCTTTTTTCATCCACAAGATGTTTCAAGCAGACAACTTTGCTGAAGTTACAGATGCAGCTTCTGCTTCCTCTGCAGCAGAATGACCCCTAAGCAATCTGAACCTTTCACACCGATCCCAAGTGAAACCCTGCTCCCGCTGGTACACGCCATTGCCAGTCCCAAATTAAGTTAAGATTTGTGCGCAAGAGCCCTGGCCATACTTTTGACAAACTATGTTTATGTCTCACTTCAGCCTGTTTGGACGTGGCCCAAGCTGCAGCCCCAGGAGGAGAACCTTCTGCTCCAGCTCTGACACATCCCAGGCAGAGTTCCAGCAGCTCTCACCTCACTGATCAGCAGGGAAAGATGCTCACTTTTTCTCCCTATTTGCAGCAACAAAAAAGCTCATAAAGCAATTGGCTGCCTGATTGCTCGCCACGAACAACTCCTCACACAACCTCACAGAAACTGGGACACTGTGCACTGCTGCAGTGGTTTCTCCCGTTGTAATATTGCTGTCCGGGCTTTCATTCCCTACTCCCAAGCTGGCCTTGGTTATTCACATCGTTTTGTGGCTTGGAAGTCTGAACATGGGATGAAGCCCAGCTTTTCCACAATTTCTGGCCTTCGTCCCTTCAGCATGTAAAGTAGTCAAAAGGCCCAACAGCAGATTTGCTCTGCTGCTTCCAGAGTCAGTTAAAACAACTTGCAAAAATTACCTTGACATCCTCAATGCACACCAAAACTGGAATATTTTGTCTGCTCAGATGACTGAAGAGAACCTACTGCCTCTTCTCAGCAATGCTGTTCTAGAATACGCTAGCCAGTCATACATTTCCAAGTCACCTGCCTCTCACATAGCACAGTGCTGCTCTTTTCACAGGTTGGGTAAAAGCACCAAGAGCCCAGCAGTGAAGTTTTCAAAAGGCACTTAGCTCTGGCTGAACGCCAGCTCCTTTCGATGTCAGCACGAGCAGAGTTAAGTCAGAGCTGTGAGCTACACTGATCATCGAGGCCTAAATCAGCTCAGCAAGCAGTGGCAAACTCAGAACGGTCTTGACTCCCATTAACCTGTGCAGCTTCTTCTAGTCACCGAGCAATAGCATGCAGAAGAGCTCTTTTATTCTGCACGGGTCATTCTGTATCAGATCTTAGAAAATGCTTGAATAACCCCTTCTCGATTGCTATAGTCTAATTGCATCTCAAAACACATGGTCTTTATGTATCAAGTAATCCCCCGTACACAATCCTTTTCCAAATAAACCAGTCTTAAAGTTGAATTTCTGGTTTTAAGAAAGTCCTTTCTAAAATACCTGGAAAAAAAACCCCAAACAACAAAAAGCACATTGCTGAGCTTCAGTAGAGATTTTCAGTCACACGCTTTAGGATTTTGGGTTTAGGATTCATCTAATCTTTCCAGCTTCCGAAAGAAGAGAAAGGAGGAAAAGCTTAAAACTTCAACGAAATACATAATCCATTCTTTGCCTGCACCCTCCCCGTCACAGCCTGCTCACCACCTGCTTTACTTTTACACACGCAGCCTGAGCTCAGCAGGGAAGAGTCTGTTGCAGTAAGGATTTCAGTACGATTGTGAGGGCAAATGCTACAACTCAATTTTAAAGTGAAGAGTGAGAATTATAAATAAAACCTGCTGAGAGCCAAGCTTGCAACCATTAATCGTGTGTGGCACGTACACGCACCTGTGTATTTGCCCACATAGCAAGAGCTCAGGGACTTGCCTTGTGACACTGATTGTAATGGAGGGGAACAAGCCCACCAGACACTGACACTTCAACATATTTCTGCAACCAAATTAGAGAAGATTAAAAATTACATATATCTTAATAAGAGAATGCCCAGCAGAAAGTTCAGAATAGCTTTTACCACAAAGGCTCAGATATATAGGTAAATGATCTATTTATGCAGCCCAATGATTTGTGTATTTAGGAAATCTAAGCAAAACCACTCTCCTGAAGTGACTAAAGTCTTTCTTTGCCTGCTCCTCTCCACTGCCTTGCTGTTCAAGGTATGCAACGCTGCTGCGCTGCCCGACCCTTTAATAATATCCTGATGAAAAACTGTGTAATCACAAAAATGACAAAAGTAATCCACAAGGATCTCCAAAAGCCATTATTTACACAGGAGAGGCTCGGCAGATGCTGACCTTCCCTGGTGTTCTTTCCCAGCCCAATGGGAGATAATCTGCTCTATAGTTATTAACAAAGACAGTCCTGTGAGCCGGATACGGTTAAATGATTTAGCACCTCCAGGTAAAACTTTTATACTGCATCTTAATTTACTACCCACTGGCGACCCTTCTTTTTTATCAGTCAGAACAGGATAGATTACATCTTCCATGTAGATTTTATGTTTTGTCATCGAGGAGATTTATGATCTTAGTTGCACCTACTGCATTCAATGAGGCAAAGCTCTCTAAGAGCTGCCCTCTCCACTGCGTGAAGCCACAGAGCGTCACACCTCAGAAAAGCAGCAGCCAGAAGACAGTTCAGGTTTGTCAGCGATCACGAGAGGTACGTTACAACAGCGAGGCTCAGACAGACCCTGCCGCTACCATGAGCTGGTCAGGAACTTCCCACCAAGACCCATGGTAAGAGAGTAAAAGGACAGCCTGCTTCTCAAGAGCCTGCAGTTTGTCTGAGAGACAGCACAAATGCAGGAGGCTCTGAGACAGGGAAACTGCAGTGGAGGATTGCCTCGAACTAGAAAAAGAAAATTATTTTCTTGCCATGTGACAATTTCTGCAGCTTAGGTGGAAATTACAGAGGAAGTGGATTGTGGTTTGGTTTTTTGTTGGGGTTTTTTGTTGGTTTTGTTTGTTTTTAATAATAAACAACTTGTAACACCAAAATCTATCACTACTAGTTTGAGGAAAAGACTTGAACCTGTCTCCTGTGTCAGATAACACCTTAACCATGAGGCATGTTACTTTCTTACCAGCCAGGCTTTGCTGAAGCTGTGTTGGTACATGCAGATAATCAGCTTGCCCACTGCAGAGTCCTCCTGCAGAGCCACCACGTTCCTGTTCGGGCTGACCTGCCCTATACAGCACGCACAGAGCATTTTAGACCCACTGCAGGACCTGTGGACATCTGCAGCCATACTGACAGGACTTAGATATCCACAGATCCTGGGCCATGTAAAAATAGAGATTTTCCAGTTCTGGCCATAGAAACTTCTAGAGAAGAAAGGAAGATGCATCTGAGAAAGTCTTGATGTATTAGCTTTAGTCACGGTGCTCATTTGGAACAAGGCACCTTATTAAAAATGGTCTTTGTATTTCAAGCTGGCAGGATTCAAAACAAACACCTTTCAGTATGGAAAAAAAACCCAAACAGTCATTTTGAATTTAAATATCCTTTTTAGAAAAACCAGTCATAGTATTCAGCCCTTCAACTCAACCAGGAACATCAGTTGCTGATTACATCGCATGTTTTGGTTCCTAACAGAACTAGAAGGAAAATGCTGCAAAAATTCTACTTGCAGGAACAAACCCCCCAGATCTGTGTGTGTGTGTATATATATATATTAAAAACCAACAAGAAAAATGGTTGGGTTAAAATCACATATTTCCTTAGGCAGATACTTTAAAAAAATTATATATATGACCTAATAGAGACAATGATCCACTTGCGTGTATGGTGACCATAACACATGTTTATTAAACACTACAGCACAAACCACATTAACCTTAATTTTTGATGAGAACTCGCATGTGCACATGCATTATTTCCTCTGTGGCCTTATATTTTGAAAGCTCCCAAAGCTCAGTATTTCAATCAGCTAGCTAGCACACCTTCCCAGAAAGGGTGAATGAAAGCTTTAGAGCATGCGTGGGTTCTTTTTGGTGGTGGTGGTTTCTTTGTTTCGTTTTGCATTGCAGTGCCAACACTTTCTGACCAAGGGAAGAGAAACATGACAACAGCGAGTTGTCCTGGGATGGACAAGTATCTGATTACAGATAATATCCTCATTGTTTACTAAGACCCATCAGAGCTTCCTGTGAAGAGGTAAAGAAAAGAGCCAAGCAGGTTGCAATTCAGAAAGACTGAACTTTGCTTAATGAGAAATCTTGACTCCACATTTAATCAAAACAAGCTAGATTATGAGCAGTAGAGCAGTCTAGTATGGAATATGTGCTATTAATCATACATCAAGTAAGCTCCAGGAACTTACTACTAAAAATAAAAGGGGGAAGAAAAAAAAAAACAAACAAATCACTATTCACCAGCAAGGTTATTCGAAATTCAATCAAAATAAAGAGCAAGTATGTAGCTTAAAAATGTGTTACATGAAACATTAACGTTTAGTACCTGAAGCATCGACTGCTATATATGCACATAAAATATGATACATTAAAAGCACATCTATGTTCTTGAAAGATATGATACATAAAAGTGAATTTTTACATCTGCAAAGTAAAGGTACAAGACCTGTCTCATAGGCTATGGAACACACCTCTTTTCTCAAAATCAGGTGAAATTGAGAGTACCTGAAGTCACCTCCCTTATTACCCAGTTATTTCAATCAGAAGCACAGCATTTGTATGTTTTCCAGAAGACCAGTACCATTCTGAGAAGGACATCATTGTAATCTGACTTTAGAGTTACACTCTCACTTTGATGGAAATGCTGTAGTGGACTAATTATTTTTATTTGGTTTTATAATGAGATTTGTGTGTATCATTCTCCTGACCAGACAGAAAAATTAACCAATCGCAGTACCTGGGAGTCGACAAAACAAGCTCCTGAAAAACTGCCGATTCCTCACACAAACGTTGGGTACCTCTGTCCCAAAGAAGAGCGTGTTATGGACACACCTCTGCAACTAGACACTGCACAACCCCATCAGAAAGAGCTGAAGCTGGAGAGGAGCACACAAGACGCAGTCATGCCTCTGCTGCCGACCCTGCAGCACTCCGAGTCCACCCTTGGGTTTCTTAGGTCATCGCTGCCGGTCCCTGCAGCCCACTCCAAGGTACTGACAACTCACCCCTCCGTTGGTGACTTGCACTTCAGAGCTCCAATCACAGCAACAAGAATTCACTGTTCTTATCTCATTATAAATATTGCTGCTCTGTGGCCGTTTTGGTTTATTAAGTTAAATTTGGATTGATCAATAATTGTTTAGAAGCAGCTATCTTCATACCTCACTGTCTCAAATAGTTTTAAATTGTCAACTTGTGGCTTCCCAGACCATACGAGCACTGTGGGAATCGAGTCTGGGAGAAGAGCTCTAACTCCAGAAGCATGAATTTCTTTGAAAAACAGAGGCCCTGAAAAAGGCATGTTTTCCAATTCCCACCTTATTAAAGTACTTTCTCTGCCTTAATCCCTGCAACTGATCAAAAACCCCTTTATCCCCAGTCTTCATACAAGCTCTGACTCTGCCAAGGAACCTTCTTGGTTCTTTCTGTATGACTGAGGATTTTGGTTGTTAATTTAGACAGGAGCACATCTCCATACGCCTCCTAAAGTAAGCGAACTACTTCTGATGGATGGGAAACATAGGTATATGTCGATGCAGACAGAAATGCTGAAGGTACTGCTCAAACCAGCATCTTGATGTAACTGAGGGATCATTTTCAATAAGGTTTCTCAGCAAGTCAGCAAAAAACCCTAGCATAAGTAATTAAGTACTATCTATGGCAAATTTTGCTATTTGCCATAGTATTATCCTCCTATAACATTGTGCCTCACCACAAGCAACTATCCCTTCATCTAATCTAGCTTTATTCTATTACACAGCCACTTGCTTATTCAAACCTACTTCTAAAGAGAACTTAGTGATTGAATGAGATCAGCACCTTTTTAATACCGAAATCTGATAGTTCTGTACCTGTGCAACTACAGTAACACGGCAAGTGCCAGCGGACAGACACCATCCGGTGCCACCCGCTTGCTGAACCAGAAAGGCTGTGTCTAAAGTAGGAGAAACAGCTTAATATATCTTCATTGATTTATTTTTTGGCCTCCTCACTGAGACTCTCAACTCAGATGCCAGAGGTTGTGCCACTTTTTTTTTTCCCCCTAAGTATCTATTAAAGGACCAAACTAAAGTCGTTGCCTTATTGTATAAATACCATGGGAATGGTGCTTTTCAGTCATTATTCACCAGGATCAGATCTCAAGTGAGGGAAAAAGCTCTAAATTCCTTTGCCAATTGCCAGAGATATCAAGGACCCTTTTCACACATTGATTTTTTGGTGTTATTTACTTTACAATAGTAGGAATATCCCTTCGCATGTTCCTGATATAAGAAAGCTAAAGAAGTAATCTATATGAGTGTAAGATAGGATATTGAACTAGATTCCCTGAAGCAGAAGTCGCTGGCATAGAGGTAATATTTCAGAAGGATGGAATTGATTTCTGACCCAGTACTTCAGCATCCTGCATTCATGAGAGCTCATATTGGATGAAAACAAGTCGATACAGGAGGCATATGAGATTTAAACTGCTATGAAGTACAGTAGGATAACAATGGATAATTTACACATGATGCTTAATAAGCAACTGCAGAGAAGTTAGCTTTTTATTTTGCCTGCACCCAGTATCATTTTTCTTCTTCTTTACAGTTACAAAGTAAACTTAACAGCATTAAACCAGGCTAGTAGCTCGTGCTGGTGCAGAGCCAGCTGGTTTTAACGTGACAGTAGGCTGCCCAGCAGGACAGTGGCTTTCTTCTGGCAAGTACATCTCATTAGCCAGGAGCAGTAGCAACTAAGGGGTACTCAAGTGAAAATTTGTAAATCTTGCTTTTGCCCATGCACGCAGCATGGGTTAGTCTGACGGCTTCTTCCTCCAGAGGGGCTGCAGGTCCTTCGTTTGAAACATACCCCTCTAAAGGACAGAGTCTTCCCATTGCTGAACTGGAGAAGTTGCTCGGATGCTCTGCATCAAAGGGATGTTTTCTTGAGCAGCACAACGTGTTTTAAGACTATAAATTCTTAAAACACCACTACAGGACCATTTTATTACTTTGTGGTGCTCAAGCCTCCTTCTGGTTCTAGTTCTCCCTCAACAAATCTTGATCAAGGGCAATCTTTTCCATTTTATCTCCATCTCAGGATTTATACCTAAAGAAGAGAGTAGAATTTGGCCTTGCTCCAATTTGTCAGAATAATCAAAAAAGGTTTTTCTCTTATAAAAATCGAAGTAACAGGACTGCTCTGAGTAACTTCAGTTAACAGTCAGCACTAACAGATTATTTGAAATCAAATACCCAATCGTATATAAAAATCCCTTCAATTTACCTCTTTAAGTAAGCCTATATACTAACAATGCCAAATATTATCAGGTTAAAATATGAGACAAATTAACCCTCATTAAGAAAACGCACCTGCAACGCAACTACCGACTGTGAAAAAGCAACTGTTCACAGATTTGCATTTGCATTGTCTTCTCCCCTCATTAAACAGCCCTGCTGAATTCTGCTGATCAGTCACTGGCTGCTGTATGTTCAGCAAGAGGCGGCTCTTTGGGATCATGACAAGTTTGCAAAATCAAATTATATACTCAAAAGTTTGATGGTCTTTTTAAGAAATCATCAATCCTTCCCTACTTCCTCCAAAAACCCAAAACTTTATGTAAGAAGCCTAGTTAACTACAATGAACATTCCAAATTACAAGAGTAACTTTTTAGATTTTTGTTAGGGGTTTTTTTGGAGTCAAGAGAAGCAAAAATACATAAAATACTAGATGAAAGTATGATGACATAAAGGGCTGTAAAAATAAACAAGTCACAAACTCCAAGACCTAATTCTGACAGAAATCTTTTCAAGCAGCTTTCACAAAGACTGACACAAAAGTTTTTGTGGAATTAAACATTGCTCTGCATTCACTTTCATCAGTTTCTAAGGGCAGAAATGTACAAATAAAGTAATAAAACCAAGAGTGAATTAGCCTGGGCTTTGCTTCTCATTTAAATTGTGCATAAGCACCATAACTAAAACAATATTAAACCATTTAAACATTTCCAACTATTTCACCTAAATGACATCAAGTTACTCATAAGCATTTAAACAAAAAACTTGAAGAGATGCTTTTTTTTTTTTACTACATTTTGTATATGTGGGGACTACTAAGTTTTAATTAATGGTTCAAGAAATATAGAATCGGGACTAGACCTAATAACAAAGGAACACGGATATTGGACACTGCAGTGATGGGTACTAGGAGAAATTAGCTTAAAAAAGCTCTAGCACCTTGAGCTGCGCTATTCCTTTACAGTGGCTTTTTCATAGGAGAAAAAAAGGAAAAATAAATCTATTACTATCTGATAAAGGCGCTTCATCCCATTACGTAAAGCTCTGGCCACACAGACCTACACATTGCACGTGTAACTTGAAGCACGGGAGCAGTTCCACAGACTTCAGTGAGGGGAGAAATTTTAAAAGCATTTAATTTGGCTGTTCTTTGCTTCTGCATCATATATTGCTAGTATAGTTTAGTTTTAAACTTATATTTAATTCAGCACTTTTAAAACACCATTTTTTGTCTGTTCCTTCCCACCCCCGGCATGCTGTTCAACATTTGCTTCGAGTTAAAATGTTACGTTCATCTGCTAGAGGAACTTGCAAATAAGACACCCGCATCACTCTAAGTTTGCAAACTCTTTTAGCACAAAATTGTGATTATTTAGTGAACAAACGGTCACCAGCATTTGAAACAACAGCAACAAAAACTTGCAGCCAGGTCTGAAGTTCTGAAGCCATACAGAGAATCTACTTGAGATAAAAGAGAGAGAGGAAGTCAATGGAAACAGGAGCTTGGAGATAATGACCACCCCTCCCACAAGCCAGTCTAAATCGAGGAACTGGCACACGGAGTTCGCAGATGGACAGCTACGCATACCTGGCTCACAGCACTTCCGTTCCATCTTTGCCAAATACCCAGCCAAGAAAATCAGCGTCCTTCAGCCAAATTCACGCAGAGCACGCTCCCCAGTTGTACTAATTCTTCACAAGAGGCTCATTCCTTAAATCAGAGCTGTGCCACTTAGCGCGGCCACCAAATCAGAGTCACTCAGCTTTTGCTGCTGTGGGCCTCTACGTAACTGGCATTAGGCTACTAGCTGGAGTGATTTTGGCACAGACTCAGAGGCGAGGCTCGTTAGCATCACCATCATGTTCTCTGTTGGCTGCCCATCACAGAGGTCTGCTGCACTGCTCAGCTTCATGTAACCCAACTTCTGAAGTCACCTCTGGATCTAAGCCTTCCCCTAATGTTGTCTAAGGTCTAATCTTGTGATTGACTGAGGACTTTCCAAAAGTTTGAGTTAGAGAGGACAGAAGGTTATCAGTTTTACATGAGAATGACCATAGCGGGTCAGGCAAGAATTGATTGAGACCGACACGCTCTCTGCCAGTTGCCACGAACAGACATTGCGGAAAATGAAAAGTGCACAATGTGTACGTAGCTATATTTCTGTTCACCAACTACACCAAACTCGACCTCTTCGCACCTCACAGCCCACCATGGGTTTGTTCTGTGCTTTCCACACATCAGATGAAACAGGAAGTTGGCTTTTGGTCAGACTGCTGAACACCTACGTTCATCTGCAAGCCCACATATTTATGTGCATCGCTGACAAGCACAGCATTGAGCCTCCTTCACTGACTGCTACAGAAAAGATAACGCCTCACAGTCCTCACTTGATTTCTTTGTGTGCATTTTGCCCCTGCAACTCATAGCATAATTAAATAGATTTAATACTCACAGATTGCTGTCTGGAAGCTGGGGTGTGTGCAGAAAACATTGCTCTTTCATTTTCAACCTACTCAACAAATCCTGCTCGCTCTAAGTTAATCCATCAACTGAATGGTTAAATTATATATTATCCAAGACAAACAAAGGAAAATTCTTATGTAATTCTCCATCAAGAACTGCTATATCTTCTGTAGCCTTTAGATGTATTATTCATGTACATCTCATATGGCAGAGACACAAAGACAATGTACTGGGCATGAAAAAGATATCACTGCTTATATGGTATATCTGTGCTGGAATCAAATGTGAACTGCTTTTATTTAAATACGTGTTAGTCCATTCCAAAGAACTTCCAGCTGACCTACAGCATATTATTTAGAAAAACTTATACTTAGTCTATCTAAAACCTTCAAGCAAGCACATCACCCAGCTGGTTTGGTGTTTAATTGTCTGCATTAGTATAAATGCATTTCCCCACATGACTGACCATTGCAGAAGCACACCAGTACAGGCTGAAGAGAAGCCACCACATTTTTTCAAACAGAAATGCACTCTTTTGGATGATGCAAATGTATTTTCACATTTCTAGGAAGCTGAAAATCTTACCATACCTATTTGCACCTCTGTACTTTGCATTGCCAAGACCCTGCCCTTCTTAGGCCAGCAATCATCGTGTAATTTGCTCTGTACTTCTCTGTGGAACAGATCTTTGCAAAATGAGGTGCCACCATGAATCTTAACAGCTTGCACTTCAAACATGAGGTGAGCTACCTTGGTAATTCTTCTTTCAACTGAGATACAGACTAGAACAGACCCACGAAAAAGAAGAATATGACTCATACTTCACATCAGTTCAGCCAATTTGCTGTGCCACTCACCTTTATCGGTCCTCCTTGGACAAGCTCACATACCAGGTCTGCAAATGCATTGATGTTACTTATGTTACTTCAGGGCCTACCCAAGTCCCTTTGATCCCCATGCCTTCAAAGGTGGCATCACACTGTGTCTATCTAGCTGAGCTGTATGAATCTAAACAGTAAAATAGAGAAAATCATGTACCTAAGAATGGAGCAATCTCTATTTCCTTGGCAGTCTTGAATTTGAGGCTGGATGTTTTTCTAAAGTGGTATATCAGAGCCCAAACAGAATCAAATGTGCAGAGACTGATGGGCAAGGGTCCCTTGCTGTGTTGCACAGGAAGTCAGACTAAGCGATCAACAGTTCTTCCTGGTCTTCATCACAACTCTGATTGAGGTATACCATTAAAACCTCACTGTTACAGCCCATGAAGCAGAGAAGCTGTGGACAGGGTGTGCAATCTCTGCTAAGCATACTGCAGTCAAAGGCTGGGGGTTTTTTTAAACTTTCCTGTATCAATCAGCAAAGAAAAGCCAGCAGAAGTCACACATACATGGTCATCTCTCCCAAAATGAAGGTCCTGCAAAGGCTGCCAAAGAGCAAAAGGATAAGATGCAAGACATTCAAAGACAGCAACAAAGATGTAAACAGGTAAATAGTCACAGACTCCTAAACTGGCACAAAAAAGGGTCTATATAAAAGGTCTTAAAAAAAAAAAGAAATCAATTAAGCTATCAAGACAATTAAATTACAGGTCATCCAAGTGGCTTAGTACAAGAGAAATCCACAGGTAACGGAAGATAAGTACTGTGATGTTGTGTCTCAAAGGACAGCAATTGTTCAGAAAAGCCTGACTCCTGTCCAACATCCTGAGCAGACCTCTGTAAGCAGTAAAACACACACCACAGGTAAGTACCTGCTGATGGGCAGGTAGACACGTCTCACTCTGCACAGCCTCTTTACAAAATGCTGCACTGGTGATCTCATCTTAGCTCCACTCTGGCAGCACCTTTTCCAAGCAGCCCACCAAAAAAAGTGGGAGAGAATTGGGAAAAAGTGTTAACATGCCAGAAGAACCGAGCTATAAAACCCTTCATCTCATTCTCCGAACTGCAGTGGTGACCTTCTGCATGTACAGTTTGAATGTTTCTGTTTCTCTACTGGAAATCCCTGACAGAGAAAAAGCTTTTCTTTTGCAGAAGCTCACAAATTGAGTGATTGTATTGTGTGACACATGATCCCACAGAATCTGATTCACAGGACAAAGTGATTCTGTAAGGAACACAAATCCTCCACTCTCCTGTTGAGATCCCAGATCAGCAGTTCCTTGCATTTTCAGCCATGCCAGAAACGGAACCGAGTGCAGGAACCCCGGATGGAACCCTATAGAGGGGGCTTGAGTTTACATTCCTAAAAAAAAAGTCTTCAACATCATTTCAGTAGCTTGGGAGCTTAAACTTTTTAAAGAAGTTATCTGGCAGTTAAAAGCCTAAATGTAAAAGTCAATATAACATAAGCACTGTTGAATATGTAATCTATAGGTTGGTAACATCCAAGGTCAGGTTTGGACACTATGAGCTTTAACTTCATATTTGAAGACTGAAGATATTTAATAAAGAGACCTTCATTCAATACAGTACTGAAAATTAACAAAAATATACAAAGAGACAAGGATTTAGGATACGATCAGAAAGGAAATTGTGCAAGCCAACAGACACTATCCTGAAATAAAATTTCAGATTCACATGAGCTGTGTGCTGCTTCTGTGCCAGTCGTCCTAGCTCTCAGCACAGAGGTTGCTTATAGCAATAGCTGCTTTCAGCAAATGCCAAGCTACAATTTGCAGGAGTAATTGCAGGACAGTAAATTGATAACAAAGAATATATTAAGTAAGATATGTTAATAAGAAGCCTCTTGCAGAGTAAAGCTCTCCCCAGCATTAAATAATAACATCAAGAACAGTTATCTCAGACATCTATAGGATGCCTTTAAGTGTAATTATGCTTTCAGCAGCGCCGTGGGTAACAAAGCAGACCCTCAAAGCCTGCAAGTGCCACACAAAGTGTTGATGGAGCATTACCAGTCTTCATAAACCTGCCAAATGTGTGGAGTGTAGAGGAGACAGACCATCATATTTCCTCTTTTTTGTTCTTTTGTTGAGCTCATTTCACCCACTACCAGGATTATGCCTCCCCATTACGCCTGACAGACCCTTAACAAATCCTTGCCTTCGAAGGACCACGTCTCTTAACACCAGATTCAATCCTTTCAGTTAGTGCCTGATTAAGGATTTGTCCCCAACCACAAAAGGTTGAACACCCTGTTTTGCTCTCACCTTTTCATCTGATTTTAGGGAACATGTAACAGAATGATCTTAAGAATGAGAAGCACTAAGAGCAGCAAATGCAGCTGGTGACAGCAACAGGAAAATGGACCAGTAGCAACAGAAAGGTGACCAGTACAGCCCACTGGATACAGGCGTACTGTCACAGCTCTGCACTGAGCGGCTAGCAGAGCAAAGCTGGGCAGTGAGGAATACTCTCCGGCCTTTGCTGCGCTGAATGTTTTTCTATCTTGTTCCCCAAACCATTACACTGCTTCTCTGTAGTCTGAGAAATTCTGTAGTTTCTCAGCTACTCTGAGAAAAATCGGTTTTCTCCTGGTTGTTACTCTTTGCATTACTTTAGCGCACAGGAGCTCTGTCCTGACCCAGGGCACCACTGAGCATGACCCTACATATGAAAAGCAGCGCAGAACCGCTGTGGACACCCCACAAAAGCACACCATTTAAAGTGGAAGTTAGGAGTCAGCAGATGCTCAGAGGATACAACCTGGTGCAGAAATCCATAGCCCAGTAGCACGCTACATCTGACCTCATGTTTCTGAGTCTATTATCTGTAAAAGCAGCAAGTCTGCTTGCAGCAAACGTGAGCAGACCTGAACCAGGCAGCTCACGGGGTGACAAACCTGGCAGGGTGCAGGTTTCAGCTCCTCAAGTGTCCGTGGTGCTAGAAGAGCTTGTGCGGGGAAAGGAAAAACCTTAGCAGCAGCTCTGTAGGATGTTAAGTGAAATAGATCCAGAAAGAAAATATTTTTAATTATGAAAACTCAGTTTGCATCATTTACGGTTTAGTGTCACACTACTCTTTTGGATACCCTTCCTCACGTATGATTTTATAGGTAAAGGCTCTAGAAGAATCAAACAAATGCACTTTACAAGCAGAAATAACACCATCGATATATAACATTTTTAAATTGTAGGTAGAAATCTATGTAATATAAACTAAAACCAAGAAAGCCTCTAAATGGAAAAAAAAATTGTTTCAGATTATTAAAATTTCTTCTTAGTAACATCCCTGCCGTTTTCTTTACGGACAGAGAAGAGTTTTCCAGATCAATGGCTTCTGTTTTCTTGGCCAGAGAAACACAGTCTGGCTGAGACGTTTCTACTGAAAGTTTAATGGTTTCAGTGCTGCAAGTCCTCTCAGAAATGGGGTGAAACTTCTGATGCGGGAGTCACACAAACATATGAGAAATAATTTCATTCATCCAGAGAGACTAACTTCATATGTAGAACACCTCAGTTGTTAGCCACCTGCCAAATGGCTATTCTCTTATGTCCCACTCAAACACTTCAGGGCTTCTTCCTCCTCAGCCCTGTTTTCTGAAAACTCGTATTAATTATTAATTGGAGCAGGGACTTGAATCAGGGTCTTTCCCTTAGTACACAAGTGCTATGATTGCTAGGTAATTAAGACCTGTCTATTAAGAGCTGTCTTCTAGATATCACCCTTGCTTTCCAACACGAGAAGCCCAAACTCACACCATAGCAATGTGGGTTTTAAAATCTTAAAGTTTTACACACAAAAAATAATATTCTCCTGTTCCTTGCAATCTTTCAGGGAGAAGTGAAAGCAACAAGTTCTCTTTGCTTCCTCCAGCTCCCCGGGTAACTGGGAATATCGCCTTCCAGCTTTCTGCTAAGGAGGCTGAACGCTGATCGGCACCTCCTGAGGCACACACCTTGCCCAACAGCAGCAGATGCTCCAGAACATCCAGCACTGCCATGGCTGGTTCTACCAGGTACATGATTGCCCAGAACAGCACTGGAAATTCTCCACATGCTTCTAAACCGTTTGAATAATTCAAACGGGTGTTCTGTGGTGCACTTTATATTATTATAGCTCCAATTGGATGCAGAATATTATTTAGTAATTCACAACCCAAGTGTAGAAATTATGTAATTTTAAAAGGGAGGGATCAGCAATTCACACACCAGTTCACTCTAACTTCCAGCAAGCAGGTGGGTTTTACTTGTTTGTTTTAAATATACAAGATGTTTCCACAAATCTGCAACCTCTTCAGACAGGTTTTGAAAGCAGTTTATCTAACTGTACTCAAACAGCATCAGACCTTGAGAGGAAATTTAGGACAGCGCCTATGTCTGATTTGGATTATAGCGTGCTATAGACACTACAAGGCTACATAAACCCCCCATCCCATCTTAAAAAAGGGCCCTATGACAAGTTAATAATATAAAAGTATCCAAATGTACATAAAGACAAATATTAACACTAGTCACATACCACCAGCAAGCATTCAGTGTCCCCATGCAGGTCACCAGAGTTTTGTGGCTCTTAACAGAAATGACCACACTCAATTTTGAAATTCTGCTACTTTTTTTGCAAGTTCACACTTGTGCACAAGCTTCACCTCATTCCTCTTTGGTAAAGTACTTAAACATTAAGCGGACATGTTCCTTGTTATCCAAATAGTCTTAACATTCTGGAATCCCATTCACAACGCTACTTTACTGCCATTAAGAGGAAGAACTACAGTGTTCTGTACAACATACAATCCTGTCCAAATGCCAAGTAATTCCATTCATTTAGTATTTTTTTAAAACCCATGAGAAGATACCAGCATCCAGCACAACCTCCCTGTAGAAGAGCCTAAAGTAGAGTATTTATGAACCTTTGAAAAAACAGTTTGAGCTTTATTAGAAAAGGACCATTGCAATTTTGGCTTCAAATCCCTGCCCTTCTAAGTCTCCATTCCTCCCTTCCAAAACACAGCATTTATTCCGCAATTGAATGAATGTCAAATAAGGCTGATAAAAGAATTTAGTGCCTGCCTAATTCTGTAAGCAAGAAAATTGCCCTACAGTTAACGAAAGGAAAAAGACCCTTTGGGCAACTCATCCGCCCTGCAGCACTCTGACGCAAAGCAATAGCACAGTAACATAACTAAGCGTGAGCTCAGACAACACAGAAGAACCCTTCAGAAATTCTACTGGAAGAATGGCAATTAATTATCAAATTTTGATAGCATGAACTGAAAACAGTCAGGTCTCAAACACTAGAAAGCAACATCTTTCTGCAGACACGACATCCTGAGATTGGCATTCTTGGTCTGTGGGGAGCTCAGACCACACCGGTGCATCAAGTCTGCACTCCTGCCAGCAGTGCACTGGGGAACGTCACGATGCCACCTGCCCATCTGCCCGGTGGAAGACTCATGCACTGCCAGAGCAGTTGCTATGGGTAGAACTGGTTTCTGTCACAGGAACATGGGGGAAGGGAAGATCTGGGCAATGGGTGAAACGCATCCTGCCAAATCTGCGACAGTTCATTTGCAACTTTCCGTATCAAGAGTTTGAGGAGTGGTTAAGAAGTGCCTCAGTCTTGGCAGGTGGTGTTGGAGAAGCACCCACCGTGTGAGTGACTGGAGATGGCCTTTCCAAAAGGATTTGAAACCTGTCAACTTGAAGTAGCAATAAGAAATTCAGAGCAAGCACTTTGCTGGAAGCTTTCACAGGAAAGACAAAAGGAAAAGTAAAACCTGTAAGTGAAGTAAAACCCAAATGTGTATGTTTTAACTGTAAAACAAAAAATAATAAAAGAGGTTTCCAATGGGAGGATTTATAGACCACAAACAAATCAGCCAGATGAACACTACTGAACACAGCAGTAATATTTTGTTTTTCAGGTAATGTGAGAATTGAAAGAATACCACTTTAAGCTCCAGAATTTCTATGAGCACTGAATTCTCCTGTTACTACTAGCAGCTGGCACAGTTACAGAAGCTTCTCCAGCCTCTTTGTTCAAACAGCTGTACCTGGGAACCACCTCCAGGCAGAGAAGAGGCCCAAAAGTGAAACTGAAAGCTTGCAGAAGAAAAAAGCCAACAGTATTAGAGAAGGTCAAAAAGAAGCACTTAATAATGCTACTAAGACAACAGGTTTCACCTTCGTTTTCAAAAGGATGAAGATTTTTCCTTGCATTTATTAAACAGTATTATCAAGTACTTTTCAGCACACACTAGAAATAATCTAGCTGCATCTCACCTCCTCAAAGGGACATAGAAAAGTGGTACTGACTGATGGCATAATGTACTAAATTCAGAAAATGCCCTCATTTGTCTCTATTCCCTTTCTCTGACATAAAAAATGAGGGGGGAACCAGGGCAAAGGAATCACGAAGGACAAAGGGTTGAAGACCCCTTACTGCGTTTCTGCTTCTTTAATGTGTGGTGTGTCCAACGGCAAACACCATTACTTCTGAGGGACTCTGGATGTACTAGAATTCATCCAAGTTTTTTTTCTACAGACCTCTCTAGCACAAATTTTTCCTCTCCTCATTCCTCACTCATCCTACTTCTCTTGCTCTTCAATAGCTTCTTTTGAAGCCCTAGCTGCTGTCATTTGGCCATTTTTAAGGAGTCTGTCAAGTACAAAGCAGTCACAAGAGAGATGTGTGGATTTTGTATATTGGAAGGAAAAAAATTCTCAGGGCAAGATTTCAGAACTCCAAAATTGTTCTTTCTTGAGAGTTTGGCTTCTCATAGAGGTGTCAGATAAAGCAGTTAGCGCTGAGAACATCAACGCTGCAGTGGGACACGGTGGCTGCTGGACATTAAAAAAGTGAACTTCTGTTCCTCTGTTTCCAAAGATTCATTTTATATGCAGAGAAATAAGTGCCATCCATTGTTTACTTGGAAAAACAAACACTTTTAGACTTTGGAATGGGTGAAACTCCACAGCATTTTCTTTAGACTTAAGTTATTGCTCTTTAAAAGAAAATTCAATACAAGCACAGATACCTAATTACTTGTGAATCAGTCCTATATAAATATTAGACCATAAATTAGACTGTTTGAAAGTAATTCCTCTGCTTCCTAAGGTCTACTGAAAAATAAATTACAATAAAATAGCACTGCGCCACAGCATAAAAGCCTTCATATTTTACCAGAGCTGAGATAATGAAAGATTCAGATGCTTTAAATTCTCCTTGAGATTCAAAATCTTGGGAAATCCATATATAGACCCACATACCAGCTCCTTTATGTACTGATAACAGCCCTGCTGCCACCTTCAGAACACTATTTTACTGAGTCAAGTTCAGGATTCAAAGGCTCTTAGCAGAGGATAGACCCTTTCTCCCCAACTACTACTATTTTCAGTTAGATCCTAAATCTAGAAGTCAGAAGCGTTCTAACAAGTTCAAAACTAGTCAGCATAGATGCAGGCCCTTCTTATTTCAGTTGTGTCACTTAGGCACTGAGGCATAAGTGACAGATGGAACAAGCTGCACCAAGAGAGTAGCAACTGAACTGCCAGTCTCCAGAGGGATATTTAGCTACAGACAAGCACATATGTAGCAGGAGACTTCAAGTACCATTTGCACCACAGCATGAATCTTTGTCTTGTAATGGATCTGAACAGAACTGACACTTGGCATCACACCGTTCTCCAAAGACCTAGGTGTTCTCTCACACAAAGTGCTATAAATCTCCAGTAAGGAAAAGAACACACTTAATAATTAATCTCTAGCGGGATTTTAATGTTGGCCACTAGCAAACTGCAAATTGTTAAAGACTGATCAACAGAACTGCCTTGTTGACAGGTGGATTTGGCCTAGTGAGAGCTCAAGCAATGATGCTTGAGTAACTTGGCATAAGATTCTTTAACAAAGAAACTTATTCCAGGCTTGGATGGGTTCTGTGGTGTTAACACTCAAAAAACACACACTTGGGTGCTTCCCTCCCCACCACTACCAGTGAAACTGAAACAACTTGTTTCACTCTACAGCTTTTCTTAGGTGTAATCATTACTCCATAAATACACCTATCCCATGTAGCTAAATCAAATGACCCAAGTCTGGTCTGACACTGCTGAATGTTTTCTACACGGCCTGGTGCAAAGTGATGTGACATTCTAACATGAGCTCCTTCAGAGATGGTTTCTACGGCACTCATGGCATCCATCCCATAGAAAGGTGCAAGTCCAGTTACTACTGAACTTCTATATCCAGTATTTGTACCACATACTCACACTGATAGCCTGAGTTTCCCCTATAAAAACTGAGTGAGACTGGATATTGAATCATCAGTGTCATAAGTTACAGATCATCACAAATCTAAGTGTAGGATTACAGGAAAGCGGGCTGATGCACATGGGAATTCCTGTCTACTAAAAAGATAAATACCCCTCCCACTTTTTCTTTGTTTGGTTTTTTTTAAAGATCCCTTCCACCAGTTTACATTCAGAACCTACTTTCATTTTGCTGGGGTGCCAATCAAGATTCCTGGGCAATGATCACTTTCACTGTGTTACCAAGTATCAGACACATCCCATCATATCACATTGACAGTAAAATTCCAAGTGATTAACACACCTAGATATGAGTGGAACACAGGGCATCGCTCCTCAGGCTCTGCTGTGACAAGGTATGTCATATGCTCACAACTGAACACATGGGTACTAATCACCTGCTTTGCTTCAACAGCAGCAGCAGCATTGGCCTTACAGCCACAGCCGTGCGGCACACAGAAGTACTCCTTGATCTGCCCGGTTCGTGATTGTCATCAAATAAAATTTCAGTATAACCTCCAGCAAAATTACTCTCATTAATGAATGTAAGAACATGCAGATAGCTGCAGAGTCTGGACAGTAAACTAAACTCATAGGATAGGGGCTGATTTTGTAAATTAAGTGTATGAACAGCACAGTGAAACCTCAATTAGGACCTCTAGAGGTTACAAGCATGCAAGTAATAAAGCCACAATGGTGATGTAGCTTGCCATGTGCAGTTGGCACATTAGGTCCCAGCACACCAGTTAATAATTTTGATTTACACAAACACACATGCTCACCACTGAGAAGGGTCTTCAGCAGCTCTTAATGAATGCTAGTCTGTGCACACTACAGACTGTGGCAATATTCAAATCCAGTTTCGAGTGACCTATCATACAGTAGCATTTTGGTCCATCTTCTGCACCTTCACCTTCTCCCACACTTCATTCTCCATTTACTAGAAGTTAATGAAGCTCTCTCTCTGGAGCTGACCTGTACCATTCAAGCCTGAAATCAGGCAAAGTTCATGATAAATTCTAGAGAAACATAATTAATTTTTACTAGAGTTACAAAGCTCATACTTCAGCCATAATCAATCTGTTTTACGAGCTTGAGTAAACTATGGTCACGTATCAAAGAAGCCTGGATTAAAACTGTCCTGAAATTCCAGTGCTAGGTAAGACTTCAAGTGTTTTGGGTAGAAGGCACAGAACTAAATCAGAAGCCATGCATCTTTTTGGTCTAGCAATTTTCACCAGATTTTAGTTCATATAAAACCTTAAACGCAAAAAATAAAGTCTAGAACTACCTCACTGAAATCAGGGGGGACACAGCTTTCCACAGATCAAGCAGACACCTGAAGACACACTTCCACAAAGCCCTATTAACCATATTAGGGTAGAAAACAACAGACTCTTACTGGGTAAATTGCTGCTGACAGTTGGAGCTTTTCCAATGAAAATGTCTTCTAAGCAATAGGGACATCTCAAATGAGAAGGATATTGGAAATCCTGCTCCGAAACAGCTGCTATTTCTCATGTTATCACCCCCTTGGGAACTCATGTCCTTGCACAAAACACATTTTGCACGAATAAACAGTGTAGCTGGGTCTGGAGTGCTCAGAACTGCTGAAATCAGCTCACAATCTAGTCTCAGATGTGCCCCACTTGGCTTCCCCCTAGAAGAACCTGTGCTAGCCAAGGCTTTAGCACGAAGCTGCCCACAGCCTGACATCAAATACACTAGAATGACTTCCGATGAACCTGTAAAGGGCTAAGGTCTCTACTCCACCCATCACCGTGGCTCTTATGCACAGTGGAATTTGGATAACTGGATAAATCACAGCGGCCTTCAGGAAGCAGACAGGATTTTAGCCTTCCTTAGGAAGGAATCGCTATGAATGCTGGCATGTTCTTACTTCCATCACCCTGTAACCAGCTCTCAAACTAGGGTATGAAGCTTCCTGTGGCTGCTTGCATATTTTATCTGTCACAGAAAAGACAAAATATAATTTTTTTCCCCTCCTTTCCTGTGTTAGCGGCCTAGGAAACTGTATTTAGCTTTTCTTATTAAAAAGGCACAATAGAATGGAAGTCTCAATCCTGTTTCCCTCTCACCCATGGCTTAAACACAATTAACTTCTCATTTGATGCATTCTTCCTGTCTGCACTCATAATGCTCCCCCAGGAAATGAGAGCCAATAAGTCCTAGACAAGAGTAGAAGAGCAGGGTACTGACCAAATATTTTCTAACACTATATTATAGGCCTATGGGGAAAAAAGTTAATTGAAGACCACAGATATCCTTTGGGAAAATGTTTAATATATTAGCTCTTGCAGCAGAGCAATACAATATAAACAAACCCCTCCTCTTTGGAAACTGTGAATATATCACACATTCGGGGAAAAAAAACACCCAGCAAAATCCAGTGTTGTTTTTATTGGTCGTTGGCTACAAATATATCTAACAAGATACACAAAGAACACACTTAAAGAATATTAACTTCAGCAAATGATCTCTACTGTGGCCTATATATCACCTCCCTGAATTGGGAAGCACCTTGTATAGCTCAGGTGCTGTTTTAAGTTTTAGGACAGTAATAACAATTAATAAGCATTTCTACATAGCTCCTAATGCTCAGTAAGCACAAGGAAAGGCTCAGAGACAGACCCAGGCTTCTGAACACTCCCAGAGTAGAGGCTTTGGAAGTTTGAGCTGTTGTATCCAGAGACTAATTTCAAAGGGTCGCTCTCCCTGCCTAAATCTCCCCAAAACGGATGTACATCATCAATATTCGGCAAGGTCAGTACTGGAAGGTCAAAGACTAAATGCTCCAATAGCCACACATTTTACGCAGAAGAAAAGTGGAAGTTTACTGACTAGCTCCCTAATTAGCAGACATTTTCAAACCCAGTCTCTGAGGTAACACTTAGCAAGCCTCGTGGCTAAGTTTTGCTTTACTTGTGTTACTAACTGCACTGCAGCAGATGCCAAGTTTACGCACCTGCAACAAGTTTACAGAGTTGTCAGCGTTAGTGTTTGAGTGAAAAAATCAAGTGCTATTTTTATGCAACAGGCTCCAAGAAAAGCTAATCCAAATCTCTCCACTTCCACTGGCTCAAAGGAGTCACAGGCACACTGGCATCCAGTCTCCTTGGATCTCCCACTACTGTCAGCAGGAAGATAGGTGTTCTGGAAAAGCCCGTGCTTGCTTTGCTCTGAACTGATGGGTCACACGAGAGAAGTCCCAATGTTTGGTGACATGAGAGAAATTACTTAACCCAAACAGGGATAACATGATTTTTGCAGTGGGGTCTGAGACTCTACCTGGTAGGATACAGTCCCTCGCTTCCTTGACAGTCCCAGAGCATCCTAAGTATCACTACTCACTGGAGCAGTAGCTACATCTGATGCACAGGTCCCAACCAGGAGAAAAAAAAACAGACTACATCAAAAGCTGGCAGCACAGCAGAGACCTGTGAGGCTGGGATCTACAGCTACATGCATCTGCTTCTAGCCTTGGGGAGGGCACACCACATGAGCGCTTCAGTGTTTACATCTCACCTTCGGTTTCAAAACCCAAGGAAGAGACACGGATCTGGAAGCTAAACTCCAAAGCTGTGTGTTAAGAGTAAGTGAAGTACAAACAGTTGGAAAACGGCTATGTGTACACAGTTCAACCATAAGCTTTATTTTTAATTGACACTAACATTTTAAATCCATATGTAGCATGCAGCTTGCTGCTGTTCTTACTCGACTAGGACACTGGTACTTACTGGGTCTTGCCACTAAAATTGTGTGTGCAGCTTCCCCCAGCCCACTCGTGCCCAAACTTGTTTTCACCAACATATCTTAGACCACTATTTGAACAGGTATTCTAGAGGAGGAAGAAGGATGATGTTGCCCCTCAGGATACTGCCAAAGCTGTCACATCTGCCTAAGCCAGGGCTGTATTCTGTAGGCAACGGTACCTGCTCCAACACACAGGTCAGCCGCCTGAGCGAGGTACTCCTAGGATTAAGAGCAGCAATAGCTGGGTCAGCTCTAAGGAATGTCCACCGTGGTGTTTGTTTAGGGGCTTTTTTAAAAACAAAACAACTCACACCCGAACTCTTTATAATCATACATATGTTCTTTTTCTGGTTCTTAAAAAAGCATACATCTGCAACTAGGCCACCCACAAACTGAAACAAGAGTCATTTGTTTAGCAGGGTTTCGTGGTGGAGTATGCAAGGAGACAGACACAGCCTCTGTACTAAAAATAAATGTGTACGTTCACTACATTTAAAGTTTGAACTTTAAGCTTTAACTATAAGCTCCTCTCTGAATAGAATTATTGTACCTATGATTTATCAGGCAACATATTGCTATTTACTTTTGTAAATACAAGCACCTTTTCCAACAAGGCTCAAATAATTGTTTCTCAAAACTAACCTCACATGAAAGGAGTAATAAGCACAGAATGATGTTTCATTAGACCACTAAAGTATTTTTATTAACAGTTCCATCAGATTTAAGTAGCATCTTTACTATATGCATGTGCATATGTATAATCTGTGTCAGATTTGTCAGCTTTTGATGGATGTTTTCACTCTCAGTGTTATTATTACTCCTATATAGTAATTCTGGCAACAGGGACCTAGATTATTAAACCTTATGTTGCATCTGCCACAATGCCCTGGGGCTGAAGTGTAGTCATCATTCCAAACACTATTCCTTGCAATTACACTTGATTGTTAACTGTATATGTTCAGTATCACTTACATTTGATTGTTGCTGTTCCGAAGTTTCCTCCTGATGGGCCATGCTCGAGCTCCCAGGCAGTTAATGGGATTATACAGACCATTAGAACTGAAACACAAAGCAAAAGTTACGTTAATAAAGCTCATAGTGGACTCAAATATCAGTGATAACAGACTACAATATGGCTTGGAATGTTTTTCATCACGTTTTAGAGGCAGTAGGTTGAAAATTTGAATTAGTACTGCAGATAGGATGTGCCGCTACCCCCAGTCCGGCAGCACCAGGCGAGCAGTCCAGCCACCCCACCGCCCAGTGCAGTCAGGCTCCTCCTTCACCCTACCGACTATCGAGTACCACAGAAAAGCCTAACGAGATAAAGCACGAGGCTTTCAGTAACATCACAATCGCACACAACGAACGCGCATTTGTGGAAACGGACAGAATCAAAGAGCACGTGCTGGAAAAGGAGAGAAAGGATCATGTCTGTCATTCACCTCAGAAGGGACAGACCTCCAAGAGCATGCCAAAGAAAGAACACTGTGACTTTTTTTTCTTGGCTGCCGCATCGCTGTTTGAGCATATATACCATAAAGCCAACTCCTTCCAAGAGAGGACTTACCTGTAGTGTCCTTGGACTCAAGAACAAGGAGCATGAAACCAGCCTGTCAAATATCAGCACAAAGCACAGTGTGAAAGCTAAACACTGGGTGGTCCTACAAGAAATAAAAGGCAAGGCAAGAGCACCCACTGCTCCACAGAGCACCTAACTTCACATTATAAAGGGAACAAGCATGAAGAGAAGTCAGCCCATCCAGCTGGGATGGAGGTAGCAGAGCTGCTTTGCAGCAGCAGATAGAACATGCTCACTCCTCACGACATCTGGCAACTTAGCCTGAAAGGGTGAGAATGAGAAGAGAGCTGTGTATGAAAACCACTACTCTGAAGCACTGTGTACATGCTTCTATTTGCAGTAAAGTTCCTGCAAGCTAAATAGCAAGAACAGGGAAGAGTGGAACTGAATGACAGTATCTGCTTTCACCGAGTCAGGAAGCTCTTCGCCACAAGCCAGGTAAGATCACACTCAGGTACAGCAAAGAAGCAGCATAAGCCAGAGACATGAGAACAAGCATCTGCCACTATCAAATTATGCTGTCAAGTTATGCTTAAGGGTTGATTGATGGACTTTTAACATCAAATAACATTAAGCTTGGAATCTCCAAGATACAGTCATCATTCATCAGTTAAATTTTCAAATCAACCAGTGTGAGATTAATTAATACAGAAGCTGTCAAGATCTTTGTGTAATTATTGTTCTGCAGCAATTAGGAAGTAAGTTTACATTATTTGCTAAAAAAATAGGCAATTGCTAAGCCTGTTGCCAATAATAAATCAAGAAATCTTTAACAAGTTGTTAATCTTGAATATAGACACTTGCATAGACATTTATTCCCATTTTTCTGAATACGCTTGCCTTACTGAACACAGTGAGTTTGTGTATATTGAACACAAAGGTTGAGTGATTTCATATTCAGAAAAAAAACATACTTTGTAGAACTAGCAGAAAGATCATAGTCTCCTAAAAATAGGATAATTAAATAGAGTCATACCAACAGACAAGCAAAGATGGTCTAAAAAATATCAAGAGACCGAAAACATAAATCATGATTACAACCCATATAATCTTTGACCTACACACAAGCGACAAGGTTCAAAGGTGGCATTGCATTAGGTATTTATTGCTTGCCTAAGCCATTATTCACCCGTCTTCGTTTTCAGAGGTATGTATGATGGGAGTCTCATACAGGGAAGAATACATCATAAAATCTTCCGTATAAAGGATAGTACAGCTAATTTATCTTGTGTTGCCTTCTTCTCAATTTATGGCATGGCAGCTTTCTACAAAATGAAGATTCACGATGCAATGCAAGAAGAGAACAAAGTGCAGCCGTTCCCAGAGCAGCCTTTGCGTTCTCCATAGTCCTCAGAAGACCTGCTCATCACATGGAAGAATGCAAAGAAGGCAAACAATACCATGAGGACAGTAGAGACATGAGCGACAAAGCACAAAGCTATTCCAACGCCAGTAGGACACCATCAACCAACACATGTACAGTGACTAAGGCAAGACGGAATCAACCAACCTGCACCTTTGGACACCAGGGCAATCCCATGAGTGCCCACTGGTACGTCAGAGCAAATACACCCCAAACCACATCCAGGCCTTTAACCACAAGTACTCCACTGGCTCGTTCCCTTTCTCCTGTGCATTTCTGACAATATCCCACTTTCAGTGAACGGCGACTCCAGCAAGGTTGAAGTTTCCTGTATATTGATAGGGAATCCATGAATAGCGTAACGATTTTGAGAGCCCTGGGCTGGTTTTGCCCATTTGTTCTACAGCTCTGAAGTTCTCAAAGGTCTGTGTGGGCCCTCTCTGGGCCACGCTGGAAAAGTTACACCTTTGGAAGGCATGAAGAGAGCAATGTGTATCAAGAGTAGATCTTCACAGCACCCATACAGATCTACAACGACAGGAACTCTGTAAGATCCAATACATTCCCCAACAGCGGATCCTATTCTTGATTCATTTTTATAAAATGTAAATCCCTAATCAAACTGTCATGTTTGCTAAATGAAACCGGTCACAGTGTTCCCCAGAATTGTTTGTGTTCCTTGAAATCAACAGCAAAGTGGAGTTCAGCTTTTGCCAGCTCATGTGAGGACCTGCCACCTTGGCTGGTGACGTACCCACCCAGCCACAAAAGGACATGGTTTGTCTCCTAAGGAGCTTGTGAAGGCAAAAACCAACTTTCCCTTTCTCTGTTGATCGCAAGAGACTTCTTACGAGCTGCTTCGCATAGGAACAGCAAGGCAACTTGTGGCTATATCCCGTGGAACACAGGGTTGGTTTAATTGCCTAAATCCAAGGGCTCGTATCTTACTAGGAAAAAAAAAACAACAAAAAAAACCTGGACCCTAACCGCTCCTTGGCCAATATTCAGCTCTTTCCAGTAATATAAGAAAACTACATACCCGACACCTGAAGGTAAAGTGTTCACAAATAGCATTACAAATATTGCAACCTATGCATGAATGTGCATTCGGTTTCTTGTGTGTTCAACTCCAGCAGAGGAAGCAATTTCTGTAAAAATGAGTTTTGCTGTGTGGTTCCTGACATGGTTATCCAACATGCCCTCAGGCGGTTATTTGTAGTATTTACATTTTTTACCAACTTATCAAGAGAAAATCCAATTGTTCCTAATGACAGTCACACTGTGTGTCTCCCATTCTCAGATATAGGGAAGCGTTTATTATCCATTTGTAGTAATTAAGGCACTGATGTTCTATGGATCCATAAAGCCAATTTCATTAAGCAAAGGCACTTTTACCCCCCCTCAAACTTACAACTGTAAAAATGTTTTAAAATAAATGTTTAAAAATAAAAGCTCAATTGTAACATGTAGCACAGCTCGAAGAACAAACCAGTACTGGCAAATCTAAAGTATTCTTGGAATTGGAAAAAATAAAACTACTGTCAGTAAAATAATTATTTTCCAGCATTAGCTAGAAAGAAGCAAAATTAGCTAGCTGAAAACTGATCATGTTTGACAGCATCTGTCTGTCTTTATTTGAGCTTTTCTTGTAAAATGGTTAAGCAAACTGCTTTTTACAAGTTCAAGGACACATATTATTACGGGAGAAGAATCTTCTTGTACCCTTTCAGGGATTTCACATCATTTGTTTCCCACAGTTTAAATACAATATTGGGCAAGCAACCAGAAGCTGCTGTCAAATGCCACTGCTTTTACCAGGAACTTACTGGACTCTAAATCTATTGAACGAACGTAAGGTTAGCAACCAAATGACTCAACCAAGCCACCTCTCTAAAAAACAAAGTAAATAAACACACTAAGCCCAAAAGCCTGCTGTCAAGTACATGCAAGGTGGTTTCGTTACTGAGCTTCCTGGCTCTTTACCCCCAAAAGACAAACTCCACTGCTCATACAGCAGAACGTCTCTTACAGAGCCATTCTTGTGCTGTGCTCACACAACACCGTGTTGCTTTACTTTGGGACACGCAATGCTCTAGGAGCCTCATCAGCAAAACTGCTCACCAATTCAACCTACAGCAACCGAGCCCGGTTGTCATCGTCTCTAATTACAACACTAGGCAAGTTACCAGAGTAAGGTGGAGAACCACAACGGGAATCACATACCTGCATTAAACAAGCATCGTTAAATCCACTGCAGCCAGTGAGACCAATTGAAAGTCAATGTAGGCACGGCTAGGTTCACTCTCAAGTCAGGACCTTAAACCCCCACAGACAGGACACACGCCTCTGCCACCACGCATCTGTCAGTACTTCAGAGGACTAACAGGACTCCAGCACGTTATCATCACAGGATCCTCAGAGAGGATCCCAGAGCCAGAAGTCTATGGGAACACTTGCATTAAACCTCGGGTTCATTCTGCATCACCTTGACTCTCCATAGAAGCACCGCACAACTGCACAACTTCATGCAAACAAATGTTATTTCATTACTTCTCACTTCTGTGGAGAACCCCCAGGCCACTGGCATTTCTCTAGAAGAAACACAGCTCTTCATTTCTTGAAATGCTACCTTGCTCTACATCAGGTCCTGTTATCTTTGCCCTCTTGGCAGTGCTATAGTTATCCACTGCAACACATGTAAAACTGGGACTAGAATATTTACAGGTTTTTTTTTCTCCCAGCCATGAGGTAAAGCAAACTCTGTTCCTCTGCAAATCCTTCCTGTAAGTGCACACACAATTCCAAATACACTGGTCACAGTGATTTTGTTTTCCTGCTGAAGAAAGGAGGAGTTCAAGTCTTGTCATGGCAAAGAGTTTAAGTGAACTGTTTGAAAAGGGTGTCTTGCTGGAGCGGTACAAAGTTTCGGTAAAGGTGACCAATTCCTAGCAAGTTTGGATTTCAGTGTAGTATGTAAAACTTGGACTGTGTTTTCTGAAGTTTGCAAATCTTCCAGGCAGATCTGGGCTTTAGTTCAAACAGATCTGGACTGATTTATATTTTGTTTGAAATTATGCCTAAAACTACGATTAAGGTTTTCACCAAACCCCTCCATTCCACTCAATGAAGTGGTCCATTTTTCCAGCAAGATGAGTCCTAATGCGTTCACTCTACAAAAGGAGGCAGGCATGAAGAGAGCTTCTCCACAGTGTCAAGATGATGAAAAGAAAGATGATCCAAAGACAATGAAGTATAAACACAGCACTCAGCCCAAGTGTCAAGAAGCGACACAGTAAACCAGCTTTGCTCCTGACTAATATTCCAACCTAAAAGCAGCTCACACTTCATCTTTCGGATTTAAGCAAAGTACAGCGGGAGGAAGAGGTCTGGTGCTGCAGCAGGCAGTTTCACAGCAACATCCCTATTTTACTTTTCCCCTTCAATAACTGAGGGTGCAATGCACAGAAAACCAGGCGCTCAGTTGGAACAAGTCAATACAGCACTGAAGCTAACACTGACCTAAACCTGTAGGGAACTGCTGGGCAGGGGTTTCTCCCTCCTACAGAGGCTGGTTTGCATCTTTCAATCATCTCCCACACCTGCAGTTAGCATCATAGTCAATCAGATCTTAAGGAAAAGGAAGATTGGAGTTCCCATCTGAGGAGTGGAAAGTCTAGGGCCCTCCAGGCTGAAAGGGACAGGGCAGACACTACCATCTGCTGCACAGGTTTCACTTGAGCAGCTTGGTACCACCTTCTCTTTTAACACCACCTTCAGCCTAATGCATCCAGATACCACACAGCTCATCGACAGAAATAAAAATGTCATCCTGCTTTCATGTTTGATTTTAATATGCAAGTTATGGCTAATCACACGTAAAAGCCTTCCAGTGTATATCCCAAGGGAGTTTGTTAAGACCAGCGAGTAAACTTCAGGGGTGATGGTGAACATAACTCAGATTGTAGGACCCACTCTGATATTCATTTAAAAAAAAAAAAATAAAAATCTTCATTATGAATGGGACTGTATGTTTAGGACTTAACTGTTTCTTCATTGCACTGCTTCATAATATGCTGCCAAAAGTCATAGTGCGTGTTATTTTATTTTAAAAATCAAAATCTGTTTAGCATTTTAATGTCATAATGCATGTTACGCAGCAGAAGTTGAATTACTAATTATCTATTTATATGAAATTTTACTGCCGTGAAAAAGGTTATTTGCATATATATTAAATACAGTTTGCACTGAGAAGTGCAGGAATAGTGATGTATTAACGTTCTGTGACAAAGTTGGATTTTTATAGTTTCAATACATTGGGGAAAAGGAACCAAAACTGAGTTTCCACAATACCTAAAATAACAGGTTCTTCAATTCTGACCAAAGTCTGTAAACATATTAAATGCAGATAAAATACAGTTCCAAGACATTATTACTGTATTTCAGCTTCACATTTTAGAGCACTATGTTGCATTAAGAGTCTTTGCAGTGGATCAGGAGTGAGGTAGTTGCAGTAATGTTCATCCACAGCAGACAGTCACTCCAAAGCAAGATGGACTATACGTAGAGGACTACTCTGTTCTAAGCCCCATGATGAATAACCAGACCCAAAGTACACAGCTACTGAACAGCTTAGGGCATTGTACCAAGGCAGCACACATCATTTCACCCAGGCAGAACTAAATGATATTAATTACTCTCCCACAAGAAACCAAGGAGGGTCACCTCAGCAACCAACCTACCAGACAACACCACACTGAAATGGTCATGGAGTCCATTCTGTCCTGCTCAGAGGGATGCACACGCAGGAGACAGCCGTACGCTCAGAACTGCAGTGAGATCAGCCTCTACACAAAGTTTCTGTGTTCCTCTCTAAAAGACAAGGACTATGCCTGTGGGGTACATGCTGTGAACTAAATATCCAAGTCATTTCATGGATAGGAAGGAGGCTCAGGACTAAGAGCACCTCTAATTGCATCTCATCTTCAATACTAGAAGGAGCTGCAATTCCAGACAAGAAATTCCACAGCGCTTAGAATCATAAAAACTTGACCCTTCAAAAACCTCATCATCTCCGCAGGGGAACAAAGCTTACAGTACAAAACTGAACACACCTCAGAATCAATGTGTTATCAAAAGATGCTGAGATTCATCCAGTATAAAAATGAGTAATTAATCTTAATTTCCGCACACTTCTTAAGGAACAGTCCAAGGTTCACGTGGAGAACAGTCAGTACAATTCTTGCAGTGAACACCTTTTCTAGCCTCCAGCAAGCCATTTAGGGAAAAACTGGGTTTGTTTCTGCCTGCCCACATTTCTCAGCATGGATATTCCCCTTTGCCTTAAAAGTTTACATTCATATTAACAGTATTCTACCTCAGTCATTACCCACATCACCTACCTCACCAAGACCTTACGCTGGGTGCACCCATCACAGGAAGGGAGATGGGACCTTCCTATGTCACATTCTTTCTCCCCTTACAAACAGGCAGGTGATTTTTATTTAATTTTTTTTAACCACCCTTCACTCAGATGCATTTATCTACTGGTTCCTGATCAAGTCACATCTTTATAAAAAGCAAAACAAACACTCTTATTCTTAAATCAGAGATAAAAATCCCACCTGCTTTGCCTCAAATGCTCAGCGTGTCGTCACCAGTAAGAGTACTTAGGAACATAACTGCTCAAATTATTTGCTATAATGGTGCCACGCTATAGTTCCCAGCAGAATTGGAATTGCTGAATGTTACAGTCTCCACAAGGAAGGAAATGCTCATGTGGCGCTTACGTGAAAATTCACTAGGTTTCCACTCTCAAGGGAATCGTTTCCTCCTGTGATAATACTAAACATAAAAACACATCGAGTTTTAGGACTGATGAAAATAAAATCAGTGTGAATAAATGATTAGTTATATAAAAATGCAGAGTCAGGACATCTACTACATATGTAAGACCATAAAGTTAACTATCTCACTTCATTGCCACAGCAGAGTCACTACAGCTATTGTCTGTCTGTGGTCACATGAGTTTGTCCTAACCGTCTAGAAGGATCACTGCCCGAGCAGCATATTTCATTATTTAATGGGAGAGGAGACAGAATTGCTTCAGGAGTAAGCTGTCACTTGTGGAAGACCCGCTCAATCCATCGGAAAGTTGTTTGTTTTCCCTTTGCATCTGAGGACTATGTTACCCAGTAGTCTTCCGTCATTACCAAGATTTTAGAACAAAGGAAACATGCTCAGGAAAACTGGCTTTAGTTTCATTTCCACTGAGTGGCCTCCAATGCAAGTCATTGCCCTTCTTCTTCCTCACTATCTCTTCAGCTTTAACTGAAAATTCTCCACAGATAAGGGTCATGCTAGAGATGTTGTGAAACATTCCACTTTGGAGACACAAGGTAATGCTTTTATGAGCGTGCTAATGACACAGGCTGTTGCACTAATGTGACAAGGGCTTAATGTTATTTTTAATAAAGGTTCTGGTTTCTTGTTATTTTCTAAATCAAAAAGGTTCTGGTTTCTCATGATTTTCTAAAACCGTAGCAATGTAAAAGGCAGAAATGGGAAAACTACTATGGCTTAACTTGCAGTCTACAACTGATATACATTATAAAAACCTTCCTTCAAATTGACAGTTGCTATTAGAAAAACATACTGTACATAGAAGTTTCTGGAAGGCTGAAGATGAACACGACAGTTGCACGGATAGAGGTAAAATGCTTTTGACAAGTTCCTCTGCTAGAACTTGATTCAGCAAAGCAGTTCAACATATGCTCGTGAGCTTTGCTGAATCAGAGCCCAGAAGTGACACCCCTTTTGACAGCTCCCTTACAGACATCAGAAGTTAACCCTCTTGTGGGGACCTCTCCCCTCCCTCAAGCACACGATGGGACTGACATATGGCATGACATACCCTGCCGTGCTGTGGGACTTGCACCTTACTGGAGGACAGTGTCCATTTGCAAGTGGCAGACGGCAGCAGATGCACATGGCTCTTCCTCTGCATTTCAAACCACACCTTCTGATCCAGCACAAACAGCTGAGAACTAATGCAACTGACTGCTCAACAAGGATTATGGAGCTACTGCTTAAAAATCACTAAACAACTGCCTTAAAAGTGAAAGTTGTCTAATTCTTGATAGCATTTCAGTAACACCATTATTGATGGGCCTGCCCGCTGCTTGTTGACAGAACTGGTTATTTTGACAAGCATAAAGAGAGCCCTCAGCTAGCTGTGTAGTGACTGCAAGTTGCTTGTATCTCCGTTGTGTTATCGTCTGCGAGTATATGCTGAAAGAGTTCATCTGGTGGAACAGACTCCCAAGAACTTCTGCAGTGTGTCAGTGTTCAAAGGAATCTGCCCTAGTATCTGAATTTTTCATTAAAAAAAAAAATCCCCTACTGAAACTAACATTGCCTGTGAACTCTGTGCTGCTCATGCACTTAGAAGGATTCAAACTTTTCCCTATTTCTCCCCCTCTCACTTCTGTCATCCCAACACTATGTTCTCTCCAGTAGGTTACTTCCACAACGGGAAACCTCTATGTATTGATCAAGTGACAAATGCTTGCCTGCAATGCCACGCCATGGGCGCAGGATGTGGTTCTCTGCTCCAAGCTATGTCACTCTCCCACTCTCAGCCCAGCAGACTGGAACGCAGAAGGACCAGTGAAGTAGTTGATGTTCAGATCATTAATGTACACAACTGCTGCCAGCTGCTTTGATCCCAGGCATCACAAACATCCCAGAACTCTGGATTTGCAGTTGTCCAGAAGGTTTGTCAAACAACATGCCCCCAATGAGCTTCCTTGTGTTTCAGCCGGGAGTTTATCGCTCCTCTGTATGTGCTTCCCTCCCTGACAGACCCAGTGTCAGGGGATACCACCAGATCACAGCTGCTCTGGACCTGTCCATGCAAGCCACCCAATGCTCCCACCATGGCCCATTATGGCCATAGCATCTGGGCTCCCCAGCACCCCTCACTTGCAGTCACGACCCTAGGGTCAGAAGTTTTTAGTCTAGACTGTTTCAGTAAGCCACAGAACTTGTCTTAGGGTCTACTTCCTAAAGAGACTCCAACTAAAGCTGTGGGAAGATGCGCTTTACACTCCCCAAAGCAAGATATAAAAAAACCCCTCTATCTATTGATCAAGTAGTTAACCATCAAATAATACATTTTACAGTCTAAAGAGGTGATTTATAAAAGAGATCTAAAGAAACTGTAAGAGGAAATAATACTGTGACCTATTGCTTAACGCTGGCAAGTCAACACACATAATACTCGTTTAAAGCCCTGGCTCATTCGGTTCATGACAGTAGCCCTTATTGAGTGGCTGAAGCCCTCAGGTACGGACTGGACTCTCATCCTCCACCACTATCCCTTAATACTTGCCCAGATATAACACTCTTTTTGTGCTAACATTTTAATTGAATACTAAAAAAGTAACAGTTCACTGAATGCAAGATTTACTATAACACGTAAAAACAGAATGACAATAAAGTCATACACATAAATTAAGTGAGAAGCCCTGTAATCTAGTCTGTGTCAATGCTGTATTTTCTCTCCCATCAATGTCTCATTCTTCACCTTCTCTCAAGTACAATAAGTTACCATTATTGGTAAATATTTATATTCAGTTCTGCAGCGTCAAGATACCGACAGTCAATATAAGTCTTCCAAAAAACATTCCCATCTTCCCCAGGCAACCCAAATATTTATCATATATGTCTTTCTGAAGGCTTATGCCTTGTTGGGAACGAGTTTTAGGATTATCTTTATTCTTGTCTCAGCAACTTTTAGCTAAGAAAACTAGAACAAATTAGAACTCTGGTAGTCGCATACACACCAGCTAAAATCAATAGCTTTAATTTTCACATTTAAACCTACAATTTCCATCTGACAGGCTCAGCAGGTTTTAATGCACACAACAATTTACTTTTAGTGTTTTAATTGTTTTTAGTCAATCACTTTTATTGCTTCTCTGCATCTGACTAAACAAATTAATAGGGCTATGCTCATAAATGATTACTTTGTGAAATGGCTTGATAGATACATTTGCCAGTTTCACCTTCAATTACTGCCAACATTAGTAATATTTATACCAAAAGGTACATTTATCCAGGTTTTACAATTAAGTGAGCAACAGGAACAGCAATAGCAAAAAAACCCAAACAAACACCAAAACCCAAAAACAAATAACAAAAAAACCCCCACCACCAAAACAAATTGCCTGAGCTCCACAGCACCAAATTTCATCTAACAGTGTCCCCCAGGCCTACTGAAAACTAGCAAGACCTGCCTGCATAGCTGGTGAACCCACCCTTTCTGGATCACTGAGGGACCACCTACTCCTGCCTAGATCCTGACAGGATCTTTTGGTTGAGGGAAAACATGCAAAGCATATGTAACTCCATGGTCAGGACGATACCGCTACAAGTGCATGCAAGAGCTGGGTCAAATTCCTTGTTTTGTCCCTCGGACAAGGGCAGCAAGAGTCCAATCTCCAGAAGAGACTTAAGGGTCCCTCCTTGTCCCCACCCAACCCTGTTCTTGGCCAGAGCAGAGGTAGGTCGGGTACAGGAACATTAACTCAAACACAATACATCAGCAGTGCCTCTTCTCTTCAGCAGAGGTAGACATGGTCAAAGTAGGCAAATTTGCTAATCAAAACCATGACACGGTTCCTCAAAGTTCTCCTCCCCACCTTTACAGAGCATATTCCTTTTTTCCAGGTAGTCGTCAGAGTACTAAATAGGCTGCTGCTTTTGTACAAGAGCTAAAAATGCTTCTACACTGGTCAAAACTGCTGACATTAAACTAGCTTTTCATTTGATATTCCTACATAATATCACTCGTGTTCGATTTAAACCTCCATTGAACACGCGCCCTCAGAAGCGGTCTGGGTCTTAAGCTGTAGGAAACTGATAAACTGCATGGTGTGGTAGAAGGGCTTTTTACTATTCTTTCAGAAACCTGCATAATATCTTATATGAAAGAGCCCTGATCTCTGGCTGAGGCTGCTAGGTACTTCATGAATATAAACCAAATATATTAATCCTTTTGGTCCTTAAGCTACCAAGCCTCCACTCTGCTGCAACAAGAAAAATCATGAAAAGCTTGTATGCCAAAAAAAAAAGTGTCTTACTACACACACGTAAACTGCAAAAAACAAATCTCTTTATTTCTTGAGGTTCACGTAAAAATAGAATTTAGATTTATTTTAATATTTCTGTATTCCTTGAATTTGTTCTAGTCTAAATACATATTTATTTTTTTTTAAGTTTCTTGCTATTAAACAGCTCCTTGATCCCCCAGCAGCTTTCCCAGAGCCCCCCCTCCCTGCAGGGAGGTAACAGCTGCTCCCTAAGCCTGGCTTTTTATCATCAGACAGAACAGCTCTCACTGAAATGTCCAACTGAGGACAGCCACCTTGCTGGGATGAGCCACTCCAGAGCACATCTCTCATTCAGGATTTTTCAATAAAGAGCGAAGTCTAAAAAAAGGCTAAATCAACAATTCGTCAGTCACAGATTACCCGAGTTGCTGCTACTCATGGCAGCGACGAGCAGATAAACCCAGATGTGACAACAGCATCTCCATCCACAGCCCACTATCTCCATTTTGAGCAAACACAGCCGGGCCCCTCCCACCACAACCGAGAGAAGCGGTCAACAGGACCCGGGTCACAACAGAGCCCAGGCAGATCTGTATTCCTGTGGAAAAGAACTAGCAAAGTCATCGTAGGTCAGCACTGGTGAAGATTAGTGGTACGGTATGACTTCAAAGGCCAGTTCTCAAATACAGGCAAGGTAGCCCTTCCTGCACTCATGGATTGAAACCGCCAACATGAGAGAACTGATCAAGACTGGCTGGAAGCTCTAAGTGACAATGTTTCGCTGCTTCCCTCCACAGACACCAGAGCAAGCTGCTCTTCAATAACTTTCAGAAAAGGTCCTTTACAAATAGGATCCTACTTTGTGTAGCCAAGTAAGACCTATTGAAACACTGTTCAAGATCACTTGTTCTGCAGGAATACCCAAAGACTGCAATGAGGCCTTATTGTGGTAGCCACAGCACGTGGAAAAAGCCTGTAAGTCCTTGTCAAGATAGTCTGAATAAATAGGACAAGCAGAAAGCAGGCAAGCTTTCCTGGGGAGAGTGTGGATGCTCCATCCCTGGAAGCAATCAAGACTAGGTTGGTTGGGGCCTTAAGCAACGTGGTCTAGTGGGAGAGGTCCCTGCCACGGCAGGGGGGTTGGAACTAGGTGATCTTTGGGGTCCCTTCCAGCCCAAACTATTCTGTAACTCAATGAAATCAATAATAATTACAAAAATAGTTTGCCCCAGGTCTCTAGAAAGTCTGTGTCAGAACCAAGAAGCACATATAGATCTCTTGATTCCCTGCGTCTTACTTTCAAGACCATCCTTCCTCACTCTTAAAAACAAACACCTTAAAAAAGCACAAGGCATCAGCCTACAGCATTACTATCATCAGTTACTCGCCGTTTCAGGAAGCAGAGCTACACCAAGAATCAGCCTGGGCCATGTGTTTAAGCTGGGAACAGAAATCAACACTAAAACTTACTGAAGTTTGAGAACTTTACTGCTTGGCATGATCCTTCAGAAAAGACTTGGTATCACGTACAATGCCAAGAGGGCACCACCACCCTAAACACTCAACATGCATTTACAGAGATGTTACAGGGTGTGTTCCCAACACACACACAAATCCCTTTGGAACTTGCTGCTTTCTTCCCTTCCCTGAACTCTCTAGCAACTCACCCACATCACACAGTTCCCTTTACAGCAGCCAGAACAGATGAGAAAGAATCACATCCATGCTATAAATCATACCAGCCCACTGCAATTAAACACATTCAAATTCTAAATCCCAGAAAACCAACTTTGTAGTGATACAATTGCTGACTGCATCTACCAAACACTCTATTGCTGCCCTTCAAACGTGCTTTCCATTTACAAGCACACAGAAGCGACTTTACTGCCAATTCCTCCATTGATGGCACATTTTATTGACCAAATACAGCTGAGCCACCTAAAGCAATTTCAGCTACAGAATAACCTTTCACACAAGAAGTTAACCAGCTTCTCCAGCCGTTTGCAGTAGATTTAGATTAGCAACCACCTCACAGACATTCAGATCCTCCGCACAGCCTCACGCCAGTCAACGGCTAAGGACGGGGTAATATTATAACAGTGTTTCCTGCTTTGTGTTCTGGGAAGCAGAGCCTTCCTTACTCAGAACTAAGAGGTTTGAAGATGGGGGAGAAAGGTGTAGGCAGATTAGACAGTAGATCCACTTTCCCCATTCTTTTGTCTGACCTCTCTCCTGCATTACAATTTTCTCCTTACAATTCTATGTCTCAATTTAAATAATGCTGTTTAAAAAAAAAAAAAAAAACACAAACCACACCACCCAGTCTTGCTGCTAGCTTAAAAAGCACCAGATGTATACAAATCTAGAGTGCAACTAATGGCTGCTTCTAACAACCAGCCAGCCAAAGGGAGGTTGCACAGCCACCATCTGAAAAGTTCACTGTTGAATAAATACTTTCATTTTTAAAAGCAGCAGATGCCAACAAAAAATTACACTTCAAAAAAGAAAAATTCAGTTGTATAAAATACTTGTTCTGTATTACTTGTGGAAGAAATTACCAATCTTAAAACATGCTAGGACTTGGAGCTCGCCATTAAAGAAACTTTCTAGGAAGGGACAGTTTTAGAAACTACTTTTATTGTCAGGCTTAATCCTGCATTCCTGTCAAGTCTGTCCTTCAAGTGAGTTTGCCTGATCAAAGGCCTTACGGTTGACCTCTCGGATTTTGTCCGTAGATCACTCAAAGTGCTAGTTTTCTACCAGCTGCTCTTAACATCTGTCCAGTGCTCGCTGTCCTGCCCTCTGCAGTTCAGTCTGCACTAAATAATTCCAGGGATGGGTGGGAAAGGGGGAGAGACCACAGAGCAGCACATTCTCCCCCACATTTGCACAGAAGCTCCCACCACATCAGGCAGTCTGATGGAAGAAGATCAGCTCACTAACATACCTGTACCAGCGTAAGCGCCAGGGAGAGGCTGCTACAGCAGAACGTAGCTGAGTCTGGAATCACACTGAGGCTTCCAGAGAAACCACAGACATCCACAAACTCAAACACCTCCCACACGAAAAGGCACGGCCTCGCGTTATCAGATCACACGGTTCAGCTCCGTCCTCAGAGCGAGGGCACACACAGCAGAGGAGCAGCAGACACCGCAACTAGCAGCGTGCCACGAACTGCAGAAGAATGATGCAGCTGCAACAGAGATTTATCCCTGCACAAGGTGCTACACAGGGAAATTCTTTTAGCCATGGGAGGCTGGCTGACTTGTCTCAGCCTTTTTAATTAATCCCAGGCAAAAGACTTCAGCACTCCCATCTAAGAGCCTTGTACGGTTCATAGATCAAATCAGTCTGTCTCAAGGTGTACACACAAGTTGAAGCCACTGCTGTCCTAGATGAACCTTCTCCACAGCTCAGTTGGAAAAAGCAAAATCTGGTCTTTTATTCCTGCAGGTTGGGAACTGCCCAGAGGCACAGTTAAAAGTCACACTAAAAAGAAATCAAAGCCAGATCCAACAGCCAGACACTACACAGAAAATGGGAATAAATCAATACACTACTGGCCCTGGCCAGAAAAGCACAGAGCAAGAGCAGTCCTTGCGCCAGCACACTCCATGCTGGGAGGCTCCTTTCTCCTCGCTGGGCAGCTGCTCTAGGTCACTTCTAGAGAGCTCAGCTACTCCTTGTGCTGCTCTTTTGGAGAGCGCAGATGGGTCAGATGCCTGGAAGAGAGCTCAGCTGTCCATCTGCCTATACTTTTTAGCTCACCTGCAGAATAACAATTTGTGTTTTTATGCTCTGTGGTAGCCACACGGGTGTTTTGGAGTCCTTTTTGTGCTTCACCTGCCCAAGGAGATCACCTAATACTTTTTTCCTGTGCAATCCAGTGGAAACTGGAACCTGAGAAACCACTACAAAACTGCTTGTTAGTGTCTCATGAGAAAAAGGCACTTCTGGTGGAAGGTGAGTGTATTATTAGCTGCTTTACTCATTAACAAAAGTTGATTAAAGCCGTACTGGTCCCTGGAGATGCTGCATTCTATAAGCTCCTACAATTTCCTAAAGGAAGACAGCGGCTGAAGCCCAAACTGCTAATGCACAACAGGCACTTCTCTCTTTATCCATTTTTAAACAGGGCAGGGGAGTTTGGTCAGTCTCTGGCCAGTCCAGAATGACTTAGCTCAATTTCAGCTGGAGTCATTTCAGAGCTGGACTTCTTGCCTCCTTCCCCACCAAACAGCAGACACTCTTCACTACACAACCTCCACAGCCCTTCCACTTCCTACAGGGCACCACATCGCCGAGGACAGGAGGCTTAAGCCCTTCCTTTGTCAGAAGGCACCTCACACTATGCCCTGACGTCACAAGACACTCTTACACAGAAGCCTCTCTCATTCTGAAACCACATCTTGCATTCGCTAGGTCAACACTTCAGCCATTTCATTAACACATCAGCTCCCACCACATAGTTTTCCTTCTGGTAAAAACACATTTCACGGAATTAAAAACAGTAGCTTAGATTCTACTACAAGAGATAGTCAGAGAAGTTATCAGCTAGTACCATCCTTACCTACAGAGAAACAGCAAACCCCAACCTGTAACGAGCCCAGCCTCCTTTTATCCTGCCCCACCACTGCCAGACTGGTGAGTGTGTATTGCTATCAGCTGGCAGACATCATCCCAGCTGAAAGAAATGAGATGTTAGTAGTGCGGGTCCCTGCTGCATACTCACGTGAAGGGTTGTTTTCAAAGTCCTCAATTTTTCAGTGAGGAACTGTTATTCAATTTCTGGTTTTACTTGTGTTTATTACAGAAAAGTGGGAGTAGCCTATTTTACAAGCATCTGAGAGTCTATCACAAGGCACCACAAAAGATACATCAAAATACTGACCCTCTTATGAAGATTTCTTATGAAAATGCAAAAATTAAGCTTTTCGTTAAGTTCCTAAATTGCGAGTTCATTTTATTATTTAAAAATTATATAAGAACTTCAGAAGGCAAAATTCCCACTGTAAATATTCTAAATGGATGGGGAAGACAATATTTATGTTTAAAAGCTGCTTACTGGGCAACTGCTGAGTAACTGAGCTCCAAGAGGTCATCCCTGTCCATATCCACACACAGACACACAGCTCAAAGTGCCCATGGAAGGTATTCACCCTGGATGAGAAAGCCTAAGGGTTCTGTGAACCCACAGAGCTCTGCAGTAATGCCCTGGCAATGCACACCTCTGGTGTTGAGAGAACAACCCCCTTTAAGATCACACAACCAAGAATTCTATTTTCCGTGGGGTATTTTAGCAGCGGTACTGACAGATCTCTAAGCAGAAACTCTGCATCTACTCACAGTCTTTGCCACACACAGGCTGCTTTGAATACGTATATTTAAAGAAGATAGCCAAGACTTGCAGTCAGAAAGCAAGATCTGAAGAGGAGGGCCTTTGGTGGATGGAGCACAGCTCTTTGAGTTGAAAGTCAAAGAGAATGCAGAAAGGAATAAATAATCAAAAGAACAGAAGTAGAAAGATGCTGGTAAGACTCCGAGAGGCACAGATCTATTCTGATGTTCCTAGAGCACCAAGAAAACAAGGCATTTCTTTTGTTGTTTAAAGTAGATTTTGCTCTGAATTACACTATTACGTAGAAGGAAGGGCCTCATCCTAACAGAAGTTTTTTTTATCGACCACTTGACTTTAATTTATCCCTTGCACAAGAGAAGAGGTAAAGCTGTATGGTCCAGATTAAAAAAAAAAATTAGTAAGTCTGGGCATCACCCCATAGCTCAGTGACCAGAGCGGTCACCTTGGCAGGGGAAAGACAAAAGACATCCTGCTCCCAGGGCTGTTCAGGAATTTACGTGACTAAACCATGCGGTGCAGCCAGCCATTGACCAGGGACTGTTCTCGGATGAGGAGGCCCAGCACCAAAACATCTGAAGGCAGAATCCTGGGTGTGAAATTGCACAGAAAGAGGCCCGTGTGAACAGGGACACAGTCACTCCTTGGAAGATTCCTGTGGAGATAAGTGATGTCAGTGGGGAGCGTGTGCCAGTATGGGTGAGACGCTCTGTCTCACATATAAACGGTCATTTACTTGATGGAGAACCCAAGCATGTCTCCTTAGCATCTTTACAAGTTGTTAATAAAATGCAACACAGTTCAGAAGAGAGCACCTGAACTCTCTGAGGCTGGTTTGTGGGTGAAGATAAAGAGTAAATAGAAAACACATGAGGGGAGTGGCCCCAAAGGGAAAGAATTAGCACTCAAAAATAGGTGTATTTAGAAGAACTGGGATACCTTTAAGTATATCTTGGGGAAATAGGATTGAATAAAGAAAGTTTATGAGAAAAATTGGAGAAAAAAAAATCCCCAATCCTGAAAAGCAAGTAGAGAGTAGAATTACCTTAAACACCTCAAGCAACTGAGCTTCATCACATCTCTTCTGAAACTAAACTAAAGAAGGCTTTAGGTACTGAAAATAAGAGATAAAAAAGAACCTACTTACCTGGAGAAGGAAAGAGAAGACCAATTAATTTCTCATATGCCATGCAATTCTTTGCAGGAGGCATCCTCAGCTTCCCAGGTACTTCATCTGAGCCTCAGATCTGAGGTTCTGGACTTGATATATTTTGATTCCAAGGGTGGGACAAATGCAAAACTGCATGCCTTCCTACCACCAACTGCACCAAACCAGCTCCACAAAACTTTAGCCCCATAAAACAGAAAACTTCCAGAACTGTTGCATTATAAGCGGGGGGAAGATCGGATGCAGAAATCATCTGAAGAAGTCACCCTAAGCCATAGGACTGGGCTCCATAATGGGGAAGAAGCACTTTGAGAAATCTGGGCGAGCTATTCCAGTGCATCACGTATCCTTACAACCACCTCCACACCTCACTTCTTTCCCTATGCTCATCTAAATCTCCTTTTCCTAAGCACTATGGGCAAACAACTAACAAGTGATAGGACAAGAGGAAATGGCCTCAAGTTGTGCCAGTGGAGGTTTAGGTTGGACATTAGGAAAAATTTCTTCAGCGAAAGGGTTGTCAAGCCGTGGAACAGGCTGCCCAGGGCAGTGCTGGAGTCCCCATCCCAGGAGGGGTTTCAAAGCTGTGGAGATGTGGTGCTGAGGGACATGGGTTAGTGTGACCTGGCAGTGCTGGGTTCATGGTTGAACTTGAAGGTCTTAAAGGTCTCTTCCAACCAGGATGGTTCTGTGATAAGATCACAGAGGGCGGGTAGAGGCTGGGAAGTGATGCAGGTGTGATGCACTGTATCCTTTCCCTGGATTTCTTGACAAGCTGGGCTAGCAGCACACTCTCGATGGAATCCCTGAGAGGATGGATCCTGTTCAAGCAAAACTGGCATGTAACCTTCATGTTTTTAACCTTCAGTCTGTTGTAACCTGCAGATACAATAACACAGTTACGGTACTTTCTATCCTTGGACAGGGAAGAAGCAAACACTTCTGCAACGCTCACCTCTTATTCTTATGCTCCTATAGAATCTCCAGTGCATTTTACTGTATCGCAGCATTTATTCTAAAGCTCCACCTCCTGGAGCCATGAAATTAATACAGAAATGGCTCAAACGTCGCTTGAAATAAGGGTGCGAGTTAAAGAGGAAAGTTTGCAAAGGTGTGAAACTCAAGGGAGCAAGATTTAAAATTATAAAAGTACCCCTGGTTTGTTCGGTTGTTTGTTTGTTTGTTTGTTTGTTTTTTAAATCTGCTTTAATTTGGAAGCTCCTCTCCTCATCTGGGGGAAGGTCAATTTCAATGTCTCGGCAGCTGAGGGCAGGGATCACAGCACCACGAAGGCTGCAAAAAGACCTCTAAGATCATCAGGTCCAACCGGATCTTTCACAGCGTTGCTCAACCTCTCCTCACGCCCCACTACACCGAAGATTTAAGGCTCTTTCCAGTGTAAACACCAAGTACGTACAACCGCTTGCTTCATCCCCCCCCCGCCCATTTAGCTCATCCCCCAAAATGGCGGCGGCGCC